>LUGF01017216.1:107549-132687 GCA_001625245.1 Calycopis cecrops | reverse complement strand
CCACACACACACACACACACATACAGAATAAAAAATCCGTTCGGGACTTCATTATAAGTAATGGCCTCTGTCACGTTTCGTGCTCTTTGTAAGCAGCCGCTGCCGCAATAGCCGCGTTATGACTTATGACGGGGCAAATGAGCTACGTATCTGCATATTCGGTACGAACAATGTACGTGGGCGTCGGCTGTCCTCTCCGGACACTACAATGGCTCCGACAACGCATTTATCAGGGTAAAAAAACAAATGAGGGAATACAAAATAATTGTGTAGACACACGTGCACTGTAACCTGTCCAGCGCAGCTGGCTAGTCTTTATGAGATGGCCGCCGAATCTTAAGTTCCCCATAAGTTATTACTGTACTAAACGTATTTCGTATGGCAAAGATATGAAAGAGAGAGGGAGCCAAAATTGGCTGTAGTATGGCCATTATCATACAAAAGTAATTAATTCAATTCATTTTAGCAATAAAATAATGGACATGCACTCAGTATAATTAAAGTTGTAAATAAAAACGCCCATGTTTTTCGACAGTTTTGTAGATACTAAAAACACTATGCTAAAACAGTATTAAAAATTATTTTAGTATCCAAGTCAGATAATGATACGGTTTCCATTCCCCTATCCGACTTGTACTATCTGTCAACGGGTTTTCAGTAAGTACATGACACCAAGTCATTTTCTTCCTTTTTTACTCTTCCTATGATACTATTAGTTGATGCTTGTCTAAAGAATAAGAGCGTTTTTAAATTCATGTTAAGAAATATGAGAGTCAACGTACAGACCGACGCTTTCAACTACTGACGTTCATAAACATCCGCATAACTGTGATGTAGACGTGTTGCGGGCTGCGGCTTCCCTGCAGCTTCATAATATCCTGTAGGTCTACATTACAGCTTCGTCTGTAACGTTGTTGACATGTTGATGAAAGGAAGCTAAGCTGCTGCATCGTTAGTGCTAACTTAATCACTCCCGTCAACTTAGCGCAAGCTTTCTGGAGCGTTGCTACTAATTACCCCCACATGAATTCAACCTCTTAATTTTAAGCGAATTAAGTTATTTAAAAGCCTAGAATAAATGTTAACGTACCGCCAAGAGATAAAGAAGTATTTCCTTTTTTATGTACCTAGGTCTAATTTTAAATTCTAATTCAAAGGGCCGAAAACACTTCTTTATTTCAATGGGTTCTCCATTTGAATGATTTTATGTAGAATTCAATAAAATTAAACGACTATAATATGGTCCAAATTAATTTTGAGAATTTCAAATCCATGTTATCGACTAGTTACAAGTTGACGAAATAATATGAGACACGCATACTACCGGACACCGGTTTTGGCCTTTACTATTTAGACAATAACTATAATATTGTCTGCTATTTATTGACTAAACAGTTTGGAATTGGTTTTTGGAATAATCCTATTCGGACTATATAAAACTTTCAACACAAATTCGTTTCCACCCACAAAACAAAATACTGACGCAGCCAGCGTTTAGTACAACTCCAGTGCCATTATCAGCAAAGTCAAACTGCCACCAACTTGAAAACAATGGGGTCATGTCTATAGGTCGGTAATTGGACGGATTGAAGCTGTTAGGGATGGGGAGTGCCAGAGGCTTTTTGAGTTCCTTGAGACGAAGTCAAAAGAGTAGGAGTATCGTAAAAGACGCGTCAAACCTGTGTCCACTTGAGTATAAGAGCTTCGTGTTGGAAGGTTTGGAGGATATTTTTGTCCTTAAAGTAATCACACCATAAGATTGAAGGCATTGAAGTTCACAGTAATGTGGCTACCCTTTAAAATTAAAGAAATAGTATTTAAAGTATTAAAATATTTAATAAACATAAAACAATGTTTACAGTTTAAGTTTTTATTTCAACTCGTGTTTTATGTAGAATATGGGTTATCCTAAAATAACACGTCCTAACTCTGTACTCCTGAGCTGAATAGATTTAATTTTAGCTGAGCCCGTACAAAGTTTCTTTAGAATGCAATTTATAGAAGAGACTACATATTTACATTACTCGTATCTATAAACAGAACGTTCTATTTATGTCTCTGTACCATTGGGGAACTGGGGTGGAGATAGGTTGTTGCTGTGGTTGTTTTGATATTGTATTTATGTGGCGTCGTTATAAGCACATACATTTTGTATCAGTGCAGGCTAAATAACAAGTACAATTACATTTAGGTCCATTAGGTTTTTTTTTTATGATATAGGAGGGCAAACGAGCAGCCGGAGTCATTTTCATGACTACCGACGCCCACAAACATCCGCATAGAGGCTATACAGATGCGCTGCCCTCCTTTCTCCTCCCACCTCCATGGGCCACCGGCTACTTACACACCGCACGAAACGCGACAGCACGGCTGTCACTTTACGCCAGTCTCGTGTAAGCGAGAGGTACCTCCCCGGTCGTGCCGGCCCAATTCGACTGCATGCAAGCATGCAGTGTGGCACTACCTATTACCAAATGTATGACTCAAATCTGCTAAACTTAATTGAAATCGCTACGAAATTTCCGGTAGTTGTAATTAAAAATATTACTGCAGGTTTGAACATAACATCACATCACATTTTGATTTGAATAATAAACTTCTCACACTAGTGAGTAGTGAACCACACAAAGAATATCTCTACAATGCTGTACATTGCAAACATGTTTATGTTATCATATCATACAAAACCTTCTTACTTTTTTTTATTTATTATTCACTAGCTGCGCCCCGCGTCTCCACCCGCATTAGTTTCGATCCCGTGGGTATATCTAAATTATACGTAGCCCATATGTTGACCCGACTTGATCATGCAAAATTTGAATTAGATCCATACCACTTTTTGAGTTTAGCCCGGACATACCTACCTACAGACAAACAGTCTAAAAACTCCTAGGTATCATACATAAATGTATTCCCCTGCATCAACAAAAAATAAAAGATCATCATGACCACAGTTTCTGAAAAGCTGTTAAAATGTTAGGCTTGTTACATCATTAAATAAAACGCAATAAAATCCGGTAAATTTATTCTGACGAGAAATATATTTTGTGTATTATGAATGTTTGCCGATGCCTGAGTTGGCTGTAAGTGATTCGCTAATATTATATTTTTACGGTTCTCTCATGTTTATTAAAATATTTATTTGGATTTTATATGGCACCTAAATATTTTTCACTGTTGTATTTAATTTTCTGATTTCAAACACTTTACATTATTTTTTTCCATTAATGAACCGCTTATTATTTGCCACACCTCGACATCTATATTTATAACTATTACCCTTCAAATAAATAAATTCTAATTCTAATTCTATTTCCCATCTTTCTTAGTTTTTTATCTTAGAATTTTCTGACTCACGTACTGAATCTCGTTAAACTGAGGCAAACTATCGGACTACTTCGTTCTTAATATAGATTCTAGGTACATCAAGTTGCCATAAATAATATTTAGATAGTTCCAACAATTTATACCCAAAAATGATGTTTCGCTATTATACGTAATCTATGATTTTCATATCACAATACCCCGCGGCCTGTAGCTCGCAATAATATTATAAGTATCAAAAGTTATTATTTACTCTAACTTTTCCCAGTCAATACTTACTTAAAACTTTACAAACTTTTAGAATCTCATTACATTTAAAAACAATTTGCAAAGTTCACATTGCTAAAGTATAATTCAAAACTCTTTTACAAACATTTTTAGAGCAACTTGCTTTTATTTAATTTACCAAATGTCCATTTCACATCAAGAATAGTATCAACAGCAATGTCTCATAATATTTATCTTTTCTTTATTTACCTCTCTTCTCCTCTACATTTCAGACATTAACAACAAACATATAAATAAACGCAACGTATACATAATACGTTTGATGACTTTTGTCCCTGATATTTTTTTATTAATTTCAATGCTTACCTGAAATACATTAATTTATTCTATCACTAGTAATATGTTTACTTCTATTCACTCGACAATTCTAATTCCGTTTTCATTACTATCTTTATTGAACTCGTGTTGTTATCATTGGAAGTTCATATTAAGTGGAGTCTGTTGGTTTGTTTGTACTGTAGGAAGCAACGTCTCCTTGCGAGGTATCTATTTACATTACAGTTCATATTTATTCTAGTTTAAGTGTATTTTACTTAAGTTAATGAGATTTTTCATTGTATTTCTGCTTAGATCATTTAGTAATGATCTAAATATTTCTGCCATTTATCTGTCTTTTTATGTTTTAGATTTTCGCAGGAGTCATTAGGTCCTTATTTATTACACATGAAATGATTACTTCACACGTTTCACCTCATCATCCCACCGGGCTCTCATAGACAGCGTCGTCGTCACCACACGCCTTACTGTCATTATGTGCTAGAGAGGTAGAGACGGCTGTCTGGTTCTGGCACTTAATTCGTTAATGCAGCAATATCTCTGAATATTCTCACCGAAGCAATACACCCGATTAGCTAATAAAAAGGTCCGCTTCTTAAAATTATAAAACAGTAGCGTGATGGGACACATGTCTTCACGAGCAGTCGTCAGTGCACTGGGTACGTCTATATTGTTCTGTATATAAATTAGTAATTACCTTCTGTGTGACATGACGTGTCTCTGTCGGTTCGTGTTTATGAATATTTGGGATCGCTCTCGTATATGGGTTGGCTTATTGACGGGGACATCTGATAGTAATGGAGTATTGTGTACGTGTTCTAGGGTTATGTGAGTTATGTGTCCTAAATTTGTCTAATAAACATTAGGATCCGCTCCTACAGGCTACAGTTAGGAGAACATTTATTGATGTAATAAGCCATCTCGTATCTAAGGCATGTTGTTCATTCCTTCTGGTAGTTATGTAGGTACCCGTCGTCATTCATGAGTCAGATAATATACCGGAGCCTCAATTGTCTGAGCGAGAACTGAGAATCGTTAAAGCTTTCCGCTTTATTAATCAACTGTCCAAAATGTGTACGAGAATGTATACTTTTTCTTTCATACCACTCCGACACTTTTGAAATTGAATAAAATCGAGGCGCCTCGCCTTGTCACACTAGCTGTCACATCTCAGTGATATATCGTAATAAATTATAGTAAGACGTGATCAATGAACTTTTTTCACGACAAATAGAAACAGCAAAACAGTGGGAACAAACGACACGGTAGTAAACTTAAAAACATCAATAGAGTCCGGATATATTGGGCACAATCAGAAATTACGCTGATGCGTTGTCCTCTTTCATCCGGGACAAATGAAACTACAAAAAATGGGACGATGAACTATCTTTACGGCTTTGTCAAGCTTTTAGGGACGTCTGAAATGATGAGCGCGTCAATGTGACAACAAACAAGTGAACGCTACACGCCATGACGTCACACGTCTGCCAATTGTATTTGCCCACAATCTCATCCGTCACCAAACATGTTATGCAAACACAATTACTGTATCAGACGCCGTGTCGTTTTTACGTAATATTCCGTGTTTCTCGTTAATGTTATTGTAATACACATTATTGTCATTATCAATATAGTCGACATCAACACCATCATCACGGTCGCGGTATCACGATTCGAATAGTTGATATGATATATTCTTTCAAGCTTTTCTGAATCCTAATCAATACACGCAAATATCATAAAAGTCAGTCATCTCAGGGCTGGACCACAAACACACAGATACCAAAAGGGAGGGTTCCGTAGTAACGGATCTTAGGACGGTAACTTTTATTATAAAACGTGTCACAGTTACCGGCGCCTCCAATTCTTTTTTATGAATTTAAATGTAAATGTACTATTATGTATTAGTTTTAATACTTGTTACGCGGGCGGATCGCTTAGTTCGCATGAGGTACTTTATGAGTCAATTTCAACTGTCTATCGGTCAGGATTCATGAGATACAGCATTACACAGACAGAGAGACAAACTGACATATTAAAGTAGGAGTTAATTCGGCTTGGCGAGGTAACCCCTTGTGTAGGAAGTGTGACCGAGATGACATCAGAGAGATTTAGTAGTGGTTGTAAAACTAATGGCTTAAACACATACTACAATGTATTACAAACGGACACATTACGAGCATGGGAGCCATAAATGAATGCAGAAGTGTCTAGACAGGACAACGTCAATTAATTCATATTTATTTTAGTGCCACTGTCGTTGCCCTCTCTATGCGCTCTAATGTCTGCACTTTGTGTGTCGTGACATATGATCGGGCTATTTTATAAAAAGTGCTTTTTATATGAAGTTTATACCTTTTACTAGGCGGCATGCGTGGGTTTGGTAACAACATGTATCAACAACTGATCGTTTGGTAAAATCTTATTTAAAAAATATTCAATTAAACGGATACATCACAGGTATCGTCTCCCTATCATGTTGGAGATCTAACCATACTCCATCGTACGCTACATGAATTTCAATGGATAACTTCGCCTTGCCAGCACTAATAATTTGAAGCTGACTTTAAACTTTTATTAAACTTTGCCATCCGGCCATCTGTGTTCTGTACACGCGGCCGAATTACATGAGCCTGTAGACGTTCCACTTATTAAAAAAAAGTATTTTAATGGAATTTCATAAATTATGGTCGCAGCACACTTATCAACTCGGACAGGGATCGTAACCGTATCACCTCGAGCCGGTCAGTATGCTTTGTATGAAACTTCACACTGCAACGCACACTAATGGGAAACGTAACGTAATCGTGTCGTGTTCGCTTTTCTAGAAGTTTACGATCTCTTTCCGAGTTGAGAAGTGTGCGGCGACCATTAATCATCACCGTTTCCGTTCCAGCGCTTATTGAGTCACGACTGTATATAGATGTGGTTCAAGGAACGCCAACACAAGCGACCTGCTGTCGCCTGACGCTAGCATTTACCGTGGAACCGCATCTGTCCGAGAATCGTCTTCCCACCTGGTGGCGCGATCTCGGCTCTACAAGTTCGTTGGCTAATCTGTCCTAAGTAGGTCATAGAAACAATGAAAATAAATGCGAAGAAAAATAAAGAAATTATTATTAGACGCGAGACGCTACTGAGAGTACAGTTGAGTTTAACCATTTTTATTTAAATGAGTCACGACCGAAACTCGAGTAGCGACCGAAATATCGATATGAGATACGCGGGCCAACATTAAGTGCTGATGTAAAATACTCTAGTTTAGTGCGGTTTAGTAATAAATGGTTCGGCGAGTATATGCGAGTACTAAACATACTTTTGTAAACGGCAGCAAATCCAGGCAATAAAATTTGTAACCCCTTTTTTATGAAGATCACTTAAAATAAACATAGCCATCACCTTCAATGTGGTAGTTGTTTTAATGTGGTTACCAAGCAGTTGGAGGCTTCTGATGATCAACGACGCAGAAAAAAAAATAAAAAGAGGCAGTTATGCTGACGTGTAGCCCTCCTTCCACCTCCTCTCCGAGATAGTCTCCGCTACAGACACGAACGACGAAACTGGACAGTCTAGCTGTCAGTAGTCACTAGGTGGTGGCCACGTGAGCGGGACGGACCCGCCCGGGGCCCGCGCCGGTGCAGAGCCCGTGCAGTCCTGCAGCGTACACGCAGGAGTCCAGCGACTCGTTCATTACACATCGGGTTGAAAGCGCTTTAGTATCTTTCCTCGCGCGATGTTTATGAGAGAGATTTGTGTAAAAACAAACAGCTTGTTAGGGCAGCAGCAGACGTGCGATATTGCTGCGTATTATTGAAGTAATACTTCTTTTGGCGCGTTTGGGAGAAATAATGAGTTGTTTATTTTACAACGCAACACCGACACCACAAACAGCGGCGGAAAAGAAACATTATTGTCATGAGTTCATATACAAGAAGTAATTTTTATAAGTCTATGTTGAAAAAAGGAAGACCTATAAATTTTTATTGTCATTATTATATGCCTTAATTTTGATGCTAGGACAAAGTAGTAAGTTTACGTATAATATTATGTACACAACCGTTTTTGTGGTTGTGTGATTATATTATGTCATTGTTTATAGCATAAGTGAGATCTCATAGAGCTGAAGCTATGAGTAGGTAACCTATACCAGTTAGGCATGTGTTGCGTTCCTTAGTCCCTTTTTCCTCTCGATTCTCCGTAACTATTATTGAAGAGAATAATAAAACTGCAATTCACCGACTAAGCAGCTATGACACCTTCTTTTAAGTAAGAGATGTCATAGAACTAATACATATCATAAACTTTTTAACTGTCGAAACGCAACGTCAATAGTGGCTAGTCCGCAACGGCCTTTAAACGTATTAAAAATATCGCGTTTGAAATATCGCCACTTACCAGCAAACTTTTATTTTATGATCGATATTATATTGTAAGCAATAAAATACATAGTGGATATTATATATTGGAACACTTAATGTTAAATATATGGTTGTGTATCCGCACTATTGTGTGAGATATTGTCTTAATATAAAATGAAACTCTCGTGAACGATGTTCACAGAAACTATCGAAGCAATTTAATGAATTTTACAAGGATATGTAACTGTGCAGATATGTACTTATTGTCACAGCAACGCTTGGCCCGGTCATCTAGTACGATAATCCCATTATTATTAGATGATCGAGCCTCGCATTGCGGTGATAATAAAAATCGCGTGCATTCATGAAATATATCCTGTAGAACTTCATGTCCAGTAGTTTCGGAGGCCGTACCTGCTAGACAGATCTCGTGTCACGATTTTATAATTCATAATACTTGTTTAAACTAAAAGCCGGCATCAAATTGACCAATTACTTATAATTATTTATGTTTATTCTACAAGGATCACTTATTCGTATTTCTCTTCTTTTCCAGATACTGACACCAACGGCACCTGCGCGTGAAACCGCTAGGAGGCTTTAATGTGTAAAATATTGTAAATTATGATTCAATTATTTTTATAATGTATAATATTTATTAGATTACGTAATCATGGAACTATTGTATGTAAAATATGTAGATAAATATTTGTAAATGTAAATAAAGTAGAACGAAAAGGTTTTGCGTCAATATAGTTCCGTGGAGCTTGAGCCCATTGACGGAGCCCTTTTCGGATGTAAATGTAAGGACGTGTCGTTTTGTAATAATAATATTTATTGATAGGTCAATGTCAATGAGGAATATCGTGCAATTCGCTGTTATTAGACAAATAAAATGTATTCAAATTCGTTTGTTTTTTACACAATACAATATTCTGATAGTCCTGTTGGTTACGAGTATGTAGGGTTGGTTGTTAATTTAATAAAATATGACCACCGACACAGTGTGTGCTGCTGCGAGTTACACAACCAAGTTCCTGACACCGAGCTGACTTTAGTAAGTTCTATGAAGTCCTGCCGTTCTTGACCACACACTCAGAAGAGCAGACACTACTACGACGTTATGAAGAGAAGGAAACGTTTGGTAAATCAAAGTCTGTTCCCGACGACCAGGTGACGAGCAGAGGACACCGCTCGTCTTAGTTTTCATTAAAAGAGGTTCATATGAAGCATTGGACCGAATATATAATGAACCGATAATAAAGACTGACGATGACGCTATTTTCAAAAATTCGCCAGCCTGGACCAAAGTAGGCGGACCCCGGAGTCAACTCGAGAACGCTTCCCATTAGACCAGCAGAGAGTCAAGATTTAAATATGAATAGTAAGTGTCGTCGCGGCTGTCGCAACTCCATTAGGAGGACGTTCTCCCCTCATACGTGTATACTTAATGTGTTGGGGCTGTAACAGACTTGTACCACTCCCTAAGTGCTGCGGGACACATATGCATAGATTGTATTGCATTAGAACTCTCTTGCTCTATTTCAGCTGATTTTGGTCAACACGACCGGCGCTTCTCGTGCGGCTTATGAAGGTCATACTGTTGCAGTTGTTTGTGCTTCTTAGAAATTACCGGTTACCTACTTTCTTGTGCCGTGCAGCTTACGAGTTTGCTAATCTTTGTTCAGGTATAAAGACAAGCGAGACCTTACTGTCTGCTTGACGTCTGGCCGCAGAAAGAAGAGATTGGATGAACGAGACATAAATCATTTATAGGAAGTCAAGCACGTTAGGGAACAGATCCGGAAAGGAAACTTCTAAGCAATAGATAAGGCCCTATGTTCTCGATCTCACATCATATCTCAATTAATATTAAAAATTAATAGGTTCATGATATATTTTTAAGAACTTTTCTGTATTTTACTCATTCTCCAATTGCTAAAAGGTCGTAGGTAATAATAATTATTATAACACATGGAGTACAAAAACCTTATCAATAACCTTAGTTTCTGAAGTTATTTTCCCGCACGAAACTTTGTTATTGCGAGTTGAAATTATAACTAAAGTTGTGATGTGCAGAACGTGACTAAAAGTATATTGGTATTAATTATTTTGTGTTCTTAATGAGAGGCGCAGCATGAGGAATTATCATCGTATTTCGTATAAGACGGCTAAAAAATAGTCATTTGGTTAAACATAGAAGGTATGAAGATGCGTAGACCTTCGTTACTCTCGGTTTTGGCCTTTCTTTTGCGCTGCGTGTTGTGTCATATGAGCGATATGTCCATCCTCTAGTGACGTCACGATTCGACTGCAGGACAGCAACCGTAGTGCCCCTTCAATATTGTCGCTACAAGTTGTAACATTCACGTGCCAGTAACTCTCGTCTCGCGCTAGACGTTTGTTCTCAACCTCAGCTCAGACTCACTTCAGTATGTTGTAGCGGAGCGCGGTTCCTGTGGTATATTATTAAACATACACAATTATAACAATACTGGGTGAAGGCATTCCGTTAACCTGTTGAAATAAACTCAATAAGTAGGTTTTGTGATAGATATTACAACGCAAGAGGTACTTCTCATCATATAATACAGATGACTCTCGCATACACCTTTCGCATAATATTAATCAAGCACGCACGCACGCACGCACGCACACATACGCACACACAATCATGCACGTTTATATCTCCCAAATAGCAAAATTGACTTATTATTGAAAGTAACAGTGAAAGAAAATAGTCAAAAAACCTTTCAATAAATTATTTTTCGATAACAAAAATCGTGAATATCTTTCGTAAACATAAAATATAATATCTGAGATACGTCGACGACTCGAGGCCCCGGGCGTGTACGCGCGAGTCCCGAAATATGGCCGTAGTAGCTATTGTGTATTGTGTACAAACGTAAGTACAAGAAAATATCGTTTGGTGTTTATTATTACTTTTATGTGACGGGGAAACCATCGGTAAAGGTTAAATGGTGATGTTTTTATGAAAACGCTAGCGAACGAGTTCACGTATTAAAATATACAAACAATAAAAGGTATTCAAACTGGCCGCCATTGTTGTGTCTGAATACGCGGTTCATTTGTGCTTCAATCTCGTTCACTTCATCACGCTCTACTGTGAGTCGACTACACAGATGGATTACATACGCACATGATACATCGACGATATTTAGGCTTGAAGTAATTATAGTATAATTCCTCCAAATATTTAAGATTCTGTAAACAACAAAATGTCTGAAATGATTCTTCAGAGCATAGCATAGCATAGCAGTTAGTAATATCGTCGAGAAAGGTAAGTATCTTTTTAGGGCAAACAATTTTCATAACAACCGACGCCTATAGACATCCACATAAAGGCTGCGTTGACTTCCTCTCCTGAATCCTACACGGACCATGGTACAGATTTGCTTGCCCATTTTATTCAGTACAAGTGATAGCAACTATAGCTAAAATAATTCTAAACAAGATTGAAAGCGTGTACATGGAAGATATTTGAAAAAAATGCCTGTCGGTTTTGGATGTAAACTTTACAAGTTTGTCTACAAAATTTCGACCAGGGAGTTGTCTGTGAAATAATTAATGGCTCCCTTGGGAAAGATTAGTGAGTAGGCACAGCCAGTTCATAAATAATTGTACATCCACTTGAAGTTACCCCTGACGTCTCCCCCGGCGCTGCGGCTAATTATTTAAATATGAGCCGCCGCCTCGACACGAGCTGCTGTTTACTGTTAGCTTGAGTCAGCACACGATGCATTTGCGCAGAACAAACAGCCATACGGTTTACAATTTCAGTGCTTACATTTAGGTTCTTGTTTCATATAACTTAATCTAAGTTTCCCTAAAGCCTGCATAATCTGGAACCAAGAGATTCGATTAGTCCTGTAATTTTGTGACGTGCATGATGTGACGGTTGCAGCGTTGTGTGTGGTTTATGGTGTTGTGGCCCGTCCACGGCCGGGTGACGGAGGAGCTGCGCGACTGTGTGGATGTTTACAGGACAGCGACTGGCGCAATCGGGCGGGCGCGAGCAGGAGACAGCGACCTACTAGCTTTTATTGAATTGATTCTCGTCCACAACTAGACGCATGATGCTGATGAGCACGGCGTTACCTCCGTAAGACAACTTTCATTAACTAGACGCGAGTGAAATTACACGTAATTTGGTGCACGACTCCAATGAAATTACACAAGTTATTCATTTCGTTAGACCCGACACTTTTCATTACCGTGAAGACGGCGCCTTTAATTCGTTTATTCGATATAATATTAGCATTATGCCGTTATAATATAATTTTCCTGTACGACGTCAAGACGCTGATTGTACATTTGGTAATCAAGGAAAATATATTTTACTAGCTGGAACTGCGGTTTCACATGCGTAAAGTAAGATAATATTTTACAAATATTCATAACCCCCTTTAAATTTAATGAAAATAAACTATTTAGTGGTCTGTGGTCCAAATTTGAGGCTTGATCGGTCACGTAGTTTCTGCTGTACGTCTATAGGCTACGTATCCGGTCAGTACGACAGTAAATGTTACGTTTTCCTTTTAAATCTACCATAAATCTATCTGTAAGTTACGAAGTCTCAAATATATTTCTATATTTCTATAAAATAATAAAAATATTACTAATAACATGTCTGATGTGACGGGCGATATTTCTTTATCACGTTGTTATTGTATTAGTAGATGGACAATACTAATAATTTTTAATAGTCGAGGCTAACTATTTATTATTTCCATTGCCGAAGCAATATAGTAATGAACTAGCTTCATACATTTTATCGACGTTTCATTTACTTTTATTTTGTTTTTTATCAAAAACACAATTATGCAATAAAAGAATAAAGTTTGTACAGGCGGCAAATCCTAATGGTTTTCAGATTATTGTACAATGCCCTTGTGAAATTAAATTCAATATTTTCAACCGTATCGCCTTGATGATAGCAGGTTTGTTCGTTGCATTGTTCGGCTTTCCAAGCCTTAAAAGCTTTCGGAGTGCTAATACGGCTGTCGCGGTAAAGCTCTGAGGCGTTTGTGTTATTTTTAATTGTGGCAGCAAATACCAAGGGGTGACACGAAATGAGTATGAAGTGGTAACGACTACACGAGTAAGTGAGAAGGTTATACTTCTCAGAAAAGGTAGCGAGCAGCTGTATTGCAGTTAAATTGAGCGCGCACTCCTGGCTCGGCCCGAAGCAACGAATATGCAGTCATATACGTTATCGTTGTTGTTTAGTATAATATGTGTTGTCTGTGATTAGTCATAGACTGTATACTGAAAACTCATACCATAGATTATGTCTGTGCTGAGTTTGTTTCGCCGGTTTTTCTTAGGACAGGGCTAGTGTTGAACCGGTGGTAGATGAAATTTTTGACGTTCAAAAAGCAATTTTTAAATTCTATTTTGAAAAAAAATATTCTGATTTTGATTTTATGGTTGGGTACAGATGACAAGTGAGAGAGGGATGTTTCACATTACGACCATGACTTAGTGACAGCTACTAGCATATATCACCGTAGGTCGAGAGCTGCAGATTACTAGTAAAGATGCACTAACTTAAGCATCAGCTGTCAACTCTGATCTCCCAGACTTGCCCTACTTCCACTTGGCGTATGTATATGTAACATTTGTAAGGACGACACCATTGGATCGTCCAATGGTGTGGATGAGCACATCGCGGTGACCTCTAGCTGCAGCACACGTCCACTGTCTATACTATAGGGATGTATTCGCTTACTAAAAGTTGAACTGGTTGTTTGCATCCCCTACGGAAGGTGAACTCTCAGCGACTTGTAAAGCAAGTTAGTAAACAACAGAGCGTCGTAGCGGTCAACTTCAAAGGTGTTTGTAACTTCCTTCCATAAGGGAAGTATGGACTTAGAGCGAAGATAAAAAAAAACAAATTTATAACAGCTAAATGTCCGCATCTTAAGAAAAAAGCTCTTGTGTAACAAAAGTAATTAATCCTTTTAATTCTGATAAAAAATTATAAGAAAAATAATAGCTCTTTAGACAACATAATTCTAAGCATCCATATGTGTAAATTGTTTAACATCTGCACGTATTTTGAGCTGGAAAATTTTAAATGATATAAATTTTAAACTATGTAGAAAAATACAGATTTATGGAAACAGAGTTTAGACCCGCCATTCGTTGTTTTTTAAAAAATGTGTTGACAAGGAAATGCTCAGTCGCAAGGAGTGTCGGGCGCTGGGCTAATATTAAATTAAATCACGTTATGGTATCATGCCGCCTAGAGTGTTGAAAGGACACTGTTCTTTGAACGGTTCGGTTTCTGTAGACTGAATAGCCAAGACAATGTTGTGAAACCTTTTTTCTTTTTTTATAGCATAGGAGGCAAACGAGCAGTTTGATCACCTGATGTAAAGTGAACACCAACGCCCACATACATCCGTAACACCAGAGGTCTAACAGATGCGTTGCCGACCTTTGAGGAAAGAATAAGCTCTTTTCTTGAAGATCCCTAGGTCGTATCGGTCCGGAAATACCGAGGGGGGCAGCTGATTCCATATTAAAATGGTGCGTGGGATAAAATTACGCTTATAGCGCACAGTAGTAGACTTCGGGGGATCTAGGTGGTGACGGTGGAATTTGGAATTTCGGCGCGAAGTCTTATAATGGAAGTCAGCTGCAAGTATTAATCCGAACAATTCCTCGGAACACTCCCCGTGATAAATACGATAGAAGATGCACAGCGAGCTGACATCTCTACGCAAGGCAAGAGTATCAAGCTGGCGGGTGAGATACTGGTTATCGACGATTCGAGTCGCTCTTCGTTGTATACGGTCAAATGGAACGAGCTGATATTGCGGGGCTCCAGCCCAAAGGTGAGAGCAGTACTCCATGTGCGGTCGGACTTGCGCTTTGTAAAGGTGCAGCCGATGGGCTGGTGCGAAGTACTGCTTCGCCCTGCCGAGCACACCTAGCTTTTGCGACGCTAATTTAGCCTTCGCTTCCAAATGACCGCGAAACTGAACGTTACTCGATATGTCGACGCCCAGTATTCCAATGCTTGCTGTAGCTATGAGGGGAGTGTTCTGGAATCGAGAAGACACGACTAAGGCTGTTCTTTTAGCGGAAAAGGCGCAAACTTGTGTCTTTTTAGGGTTGAGTTGGACTAAATTTAGTAGGCCCCATTCCGAGACTTCGCATAAGCTCGACTCGATTTCAGACACAAGTTTGTTCCGGTATTCGTTGACTTGTTCCCGTGAAACATTGACGCGGCCAGTGTATAGTGCGTCACCAGTGCTATCATCTGCATAGCAATGAATGCTATCGGTTTGAAGCATGTCAACCTTGCAGTCTTTTGATTTTCCACTAACAGTTTGTTTAGTTTACTAGGAGCCATTTTTAAGCAGATACATTGCCTCCTTTTTCTTGTCCCATCATCCCCCGTGGATCCCCAGACACACACACAAATCACTTCGACATGTCGTTACGGTAAGCGAGAATTCTCTTACCCTAGATCTATTTAGATGCAAACCAATAATGGCACTAATATAAGTTTTTTTTTGAGAAAATAACCAATTATATAATTAACAAACATTAGTTGTCAAACAAATTGGATCGTACACTGGCCGTGTGGTGCACCCTTATACTATTTAAATAAAAATCGCACGCGCGCGAACTAGTTAGCAGGTCGTTCAAGTAGCACCGGAACACGCAGTTCGTGTGTTTAGTTCAGTTATGGGGTGCCTTTTTTTTTATGGTATAGGAGGGCAAACGAGCAGTCGGAGCCATTTTCATGACTACCGACGCCCTCAAACATCCACATAGAGGCTATACAGATGCGCTGCCCTCCTTTCTCCTCCCACCTCCATGGGCCTCCTGTTATATCAGAGATTAGATATTAACGTAGTATGAGGTAGTTCAATTCTGCGTTGCATCCGAGTTGGGCCGGCGCAAGACCTCTCGCTTACAAGATAGCGCCGTAAAATGACAGCTGCATTGTTTCCTTTCGTGAAGATACAATATCGTTAGTAATTTTCCGGTGACCGATTAGAAGGGAGGAATGGATAAGAAATGGAAACGCACCTGCTTTCGACATTATACCGATACGTGGGCGGCGTAGTTGTTAAGAGGTCGTTTGTAACCTAAAAAGGTAACAGCCCTCAGCTGAACCTACAATTTATCGCCACATAAAATGCAAGTTCGCGCTAATAAATGTACCTGCACATTAAAACAAAGTCAATAAAAAATATTTGAGGCCGCAGCCATTAAACAGGCCGCCGAGAGCTCTCCAGCTCCGCGCGCCGCAACAGAACATTTCACAGTTTAATTCCCATTTTATTTGGAAGCCACGAAACTATAGGGAGGCCGAGTATCGATGTCGATATTTAATAATAGTATTCTATAGTAGATGATATCACGCTTAGAAAACATTAACATATGACGGATTTTGAATAATACGCAACAAGGTGAATTGGGACAAGAGACTGACCAGAATGAGAAAACTTTACGCGCATAAATTATGTATTAAAATGTATTAGGTATGTCGCGTCCAGATCCATATCTTGCGTCGCGTTCTGTCACTCGCGCGTACAACGCGTGTAGTGAGCGCGACTCGCGACTCGCGCACACGACGCGCGAGCTGTCGCCGTGTCGAGATACTCCGGCGCAGTCGTAGCGTAGTAGTTGTTGTAGCGTAGTAATTGTTGTAGCGTAGCGAATGCGAGTATTTTATTATTAATATTATATAATACCGACTTTTCTGTTCCGAAATCGAAAAATGTTATCCATATGGGATATGGAATCATCGAATTATTGTTGTAGAACCATAATAAGTAGGAACTGGAAAGATACAGTCGAAATTTTAGGCAAGGCACGCGCGTGAAACGCGGTACTGGACGCGATAGATAATTGACTTTCGAATCGACTCGTATGTAAAACGCTCAATCTGGACAGGCTCTTAAAGTACAAGTGTGAGACGGGCGACAACCGCAGGCGACAACCACACGCCGCGGCGCGCCGGCGACACGGTTGCGCGTTGGTTTCTATGAATCTTTATGAAAACGATTCCGAGAGTAGTGACGCTGCGGTCGACAACCGCGTCGTTGATTTCATAGATTCACTGGTGTCGCCGGCGGCGTGTGGTTCTCGCCTGCGGTGTTTAGTTTGTACGAAAGCATGGAACCAGACAGTGGTACTGAGGAATAAGATTGAAAAAGTGTGTGCCTATATCGATGGTTCATTCGTCTGTGTGTTCGTACGCGCGTTACCTACACTTATACAAATGATTAAAAGAAAGAGAGAGGGACAGAGAGACGGAAAACTAGTGCAAGAGTAACCTTAATGCCCCACTTCAATAGTAACAAGAACTTAAACAACCCAGGAACACTGAAGCTGGAACAAAATATATAATATTATACTAGCGATACAGACAACAACACTATGCCCTTCGACACATAAATTGTAATTAATGTAACGAATATTCCCGAGTCTGAGGCGTACAGGGTCACAAGCCCATAATATTTTCCATCACCGTATAATTGAAATAGAACTTCGAACATCATTAGAAGTTGTACGAATTAACATCACGAGGTGTTTCAGCTTATAGATGTAGACGGACACCATGAAAGGATAAGTTGTTCTCCGGAGACAATGTCAAGAGTCGCAACCGGCGTGTTGGTATAATATGTTGTGTGTGGAAGAAACAGGACTCGACGTGAGGTAGTGACGTGGCTAGCGGCAGGCGGATCTCTGCCTCTCAGGCGAGCTCAGATTCATGATATATTCAAATATTTGGAAGTAGATATGATGCTACGAAGGAATCTTCCAAGATACACAAAGATCTGTCCCCTGCGTGACGAAAAAAAAGGCGTACATATTATCATTTTTAATATTCCGTCTATGAACCGTTATAGAAGTGCCCGTGTTTTTGAGTGTATAAGCGAGAAGCCACAGCACATTTTATTGTCCAGATCGAATTTCTATAATCCTTTCCTCAGCAGTTTTCAGTAAAAAACATCCGAATTTCATTTACTTTCTTAAAAAAAAAACAAACCAAATTAATTTATATTACACCTCAGTTGAGCTAACCAGTTACACATCAGTGGAGCGGACGGTTTCACTTCTTTTCAAAAATCAATTTCGGTTTACTTTGGCTGAGCTCAATAATGCATATGTGACATCAAATTTTGCTGACTTGACATGAGCTAGAAAACTAAAAAACACAAAAATTACAATGCAATTTTTGAGCTTATATTTTTTGGACACGTATTTAATTTTTTATACAGAAGTCTAATGTTCGTTATTTTATAAGTAGCAAATAAGTTAACGTTAGTAATAATTATTAGAATATGCCTTAGACGGTGTATTTTAGAACATACCATAATGCGATAAGGGCCCATCTCTATAAAGGTTGAGCTTGAGATACTGTACTGTCCTGTACTGTACTGTGAGTGTGCACAAGTGTGTTCAGGACCGACGACTGAACGGGTTCTCCGAGGCACTTGGGTTACCGAGTTCCTCGCTCTTACAAATTGAAAAAGCTACTCCGTGATCTCATACTCTGTGGCTGGACACCCGCACCTCCCGGGTGGCGCCGGTCCAGTTCGCCTGTGATGTAGCTGCCACCACTAGCTGGCTACACAACACGCCAACAGCTCCCGCCACTCTCGCGGCAACAATCTAATTCCGTATCAATTATCGTCCGGATAATGTTACCGAGTGCGGATGCTCTCGGTGCGGCCGGACGGACTGTGTCTTGTAGGGTTGGCACTAACCCTATCTACTAATACTATCAACTATTAGTCAGAGGAAGTGTGCTTTTGTAAAACAGACGAATGAAGTCGCCCGGCGAGATTCCTTGCGGCTCACGTGAGGTCTGGGCTTGAGACTGGTGGTTGGAGGGGAGGAGGGGAGGGGAATAACGATGTATATCTTGTAGGGCTATGAACATCGGTAGTGGTCAAAAGTCCCGACTGCTCGTTTGGTCCCGTTTGGTCACAGTTGTCATTTCCACGTTTAATGCTAATTTACTCTGTAATATGTAGATTTTTTATTTATGTCCACGACAAAACTAACTCAAAAATAAAATATTTGTAAAATTATGAAAAGTTTTTCTCAAGTTATTGGGTAGGTATGTATAAAATTAAGGGGTTTTATTTTTATTTATATGTATTTTTGTTACTCTTTCTCTTAAAAACTACTAAACTGGTTAGTACATAGACGAATAAATAAAACGAATATATCAACCTACAAAGTTTCAACTACCAATGCTCGAAAAAAACTGGCTGTGACGGACGGACGGACGAACGGACGGACGGACGGACGAACGGACGGACGGACGGACAGACGGACAGACAGACAGACGGACAGACGGACAGACGGACAGACGGACATACGGACATACGGACGGACGGTCAGACGGACAGACAAACATGACGAATCTATAAGGGTTCCGTTTTTTGCCATTAGCCTACGGAACCCTAAAAAGAACCGAAATCTTTAGACATATTTTTATTTTAAGTAGGTAGTAACTTTAGTTATTGGACAGAATCCAAAACACCGCACTGCGCTCCCGCACAAAAATCGCTGATTTTTGTGCGGAGCTCAAGTGGAGCTGGACTGCACAGCTGCCGCAGACCTGACGACTCTTGGCCAAAAATTACCACTTTAAGGAACTGAATGCGTATTTGCGTAAGAAATAGAGGTCCACACTTTGAAAACAAGTTGCAAAAAATTTTAGGAAATGCTAAAAACAATTTAAAATGTAGATATGTAATATGTATAGTGTAGTAAGCTATTTTTACGCACCTAGTCTTTTTGTTATCAATTTTTTTTCAAATTTATGACAGTAAGCGTAACAAGTTATACCTTGTTGGATAGTCAGTAATGTGTAGATGTTTTTAAAATATTCCGCCGTCTAAGTTAATTATAGTTTTTTTGAATAAAAAATAACTTTATTCCAAACTACATGGTAAGATTCACTTAAAATGTGGAGTTTCATTTCAAAATTATTAATGTTTTTATTTATTTTAATATTTTTTGTTATGTGTACTAGACTATGTTCTAACGTAATAATAAATAATAATGTAAAAATATGCAATAGTTTTTTTTTTAATAAATATTTAAATGCTGTATAACCCTACTTTAAAAAAAAAATTAAAAAAAAATTCTCCATACTGGTTCATATTTGCCCTATACACTCCTTACTAAAGTGTTAGCTAGTGATCTCATCTACATCTCCTTACCAGGATCGTGACATATTACCAGTCACCCTGTACAGAGTAGTTAATCTTCATACAAATGAGCGGTTTTCAATGTGTGCGTGCCGCCCACATGCCGCACAGCACACTTGGATAAAATCTCAATAAACTCTAAAATACAATAGAGCGGCTGTCGCCTGTGGTACAGTTAGTTCGCGCGCATTCGTGTATGTCGCTGCACATCCGTTTATTTATTTAGCGCAGTTGATATAATAAATATTATGACGTCAAAAAAATGCAAAAAATATTGTAGTGTGTTCGGATGCCTCTAACGACTTTTTATTATATTTATTTATTTTATTTATTTATTTACTTATAAATAAATAAAATAAATATTACTTTGTTTAAGACAGTACTAGAGAGAGAATATTACTGTGTTATATACTTAGTTTAAGAGAGCAAACGAGCAGTTGGAGCTCATTCACCATTCAATTAATGACCATAGACATCTGCGTATCTGCAGATGCGTTGCCCTCCTCCCTCAAGGGGCTTATACACACATTTTTTTAAAATTGTATATGGGGGCAAACGAGCAATCGGAGCTATTTTCAAGGCTACTAACGCCCATAGACATCCGCACAGACGCTAACAATATAAATTTAGTAAATTTACTTTATTTAAAGTTACGTTTACTTTGTTATTTTTTATACTATAAGAGGGCAAACGAGCAGTCGGTGAAAATTTAATTACTACTGACGCCCATCGACATCCGCACAATACATTGTAGTTGCGCTGACTTCATTTCTCCTCCCACCTCCATGGAACATTCTTCTTCCTCCCTCAATGGGCCACCGGCTACTCGCACACCGCGCGAGACGCGATAGCACTGTTGTCACATTACGATGCTTTCGTGTGAGTGAGATGTACAGCGTTGCACTACATAATAGGTATTAGAAAAAAAACAAAAACAAATATACGAAAGGGTAGATACTCCTGTTTTTTGTACACGCGTTCTGATGCAGCAGTTTGCTTTTTTCTGCACGAGCACATGCAAGGCAATACTTGTTCTCAGCCAACACTTCACCACACCTGCGACCCACGCAAGCAGCAGCGGCAGACAAAGCCTTATAATTATTGCCATACGATCTCGATGACCAACACGCGTCGGTGCATACGTCTATAAGAGGTACGCCATCGTTGCTCAATGATCCTTCAGCTACCGCCGCATCACGCTCCCGCCTAGCTGCTGCTGCCGGATTGATGTTGACTCCCATTTTTCATAAACACTGTTTTGAAATTGAGCATAAGTGTTTTCGTAAATTTGGGTACGTCATCAAATTATCTGAGGATTCGATTCATAAGACTGCCTTTGTTACACCTACAGGGCAGTACGAGTTCCTTAGGGTACCGTTTGGTCTGGCTAATGCACCCTCAGTATTTTCCCGAATAACACGTAAAGCTCTGGGACCCCTTAGTAACAAATTAGCAATATATCTCGATGACGTCAATGTACCGACAGCTACTATAGAGGAAGGTATTGATCTACTTGAAGAAGTTCTCAAACTTCTCCAAAAAGCTAATTTACAACTAAATCTACAAAAATGTTCTTTTTTACAATCTAGCGTTAATTATTTAGGACATGAAGTAGGTAACTGCCGGTTCAGTGTGTCCAGGCCAGGAAAAAATTAACAGCGTATCGCAATTGAGGCGTCCTCGTAATGTGCACGAAGTCAGGCAATTCATTGGTCTTACATCGTACTTTCGTAAATTTGTTCGTAGTTTCGCAGAGAAAGCCCGTCCCCTAACTAATTTGACCAAAAAGGGAGTAGAATGTATGTGGAACTTAGAACAAGAACAGGCATTCGAGTCCCTAAAAGCTGCATTAACTACTAGACCAGTATTGACTATTTATAATCACTGCGCTAAAACTGAATTACATACCGATGCCAGTAAGCTAGGTTTAGGCGATATTCTACAACAGTATCAAGATGAATTTAAAACCAATTGCTTATTTTAGCCGAGTAACTACTAGAGAGGAACAATGTTATTACAATTATGAGTTAGAAACCTTGGCCGTAGTCGAATCTTTAAAAAGATTTCGAATATATGTAACTGGTATACACGTCAAAATTATCACTGACTGCGCAGCCTTACGTAGTACCCTCGTAAAAAAGGATCTCATTCCTCGAATTGCCCGTTGGTGGTTCACCATCCAAGATTTCGATATAGAGATTGAGTACCGCTCTGGGGAACGAATGGGACATGTTGATGCGCTCAGTCGTAACCCAATCATAAATACAATTGCAGTTCTAAGCATAGATAAGGAAGATTGGCGCCTGACCCTACAACTCCGAGATCATTATATTCAAAGTGTGATAAAACAATTACGAGAAGGCACACAAAATCCAGATATTATTAATAATTACGAGGTAGTAGATGATTGCCTATTTCGCAAAACTATTCATGGTAATAGATTTGTAATACCTAAACTGTCAAAGTGGAGTTTATTACAAAAATACCATGACCAAGTTGGTCATCTAGGGTTTGATAAATGTGAGAAGACAATCAAAGCCCAGTTTTGGTTTATTGGTATGACTAGGTTTATCAGGAAATATATAAATGCTTGTTGGCAATGCGCCTATGCTAAGGGTAACTACGGTAAACAAGAGGGTGAACTACATCCTATAGAAAAGCCACAAATCCCTATGCATACAATTCATGCCGACCATTTGGGGCCCTTTCTTAAAACACGCCATGGTAATGTTTATATACTTGTAGTTATCGACTCATTTACTAAGTTTGTATTCGCTAGAGCTGTGGGAAATGTTAGTTCTCTAAAAACCATTAGAAACCTCAAGGAAATACTGTGCCAATTCGGTACTCCTTCCAGAATAATAACTGATCGTGGAGTGGCATTCACAAGTAGATATTTTAAAGATTTCGTAATAGAAAATCAAATTAAACATGTTCTAAATGCGATTGCCTCACCACGTTCGAACGGCCAAGTCGAGAGAGTTAACAGAAATATTATTAACGGCCTTAATACTACAGCAGAAAGCGAATGCACATGGGACGAAAAATTATCTGACGTCGTGTGGGGCCTTAACAATACCCCACATGCTGTTACTGGTTATACACCATTAAATTTGATGTTTGTACATTCTAACACTCTTTTGCCCGCTTACCCCACCATTACTCACGATCATCCAACCTTCGTTAAACAGTTGGAAGATCGTAGACAAGACGCTAAACTACGTATAGATAGACAAATGACAATAATGAAAAATCGCTTTGATAAAAAACCTAAAAGTTGTAGAAAGTATAAGGTAGGAGATTTAGTATTATGGAAAAGCGGAGCATCTCATGATCATACTAGAGGTATTACTAAAAAGTTAGGTAATTACTACACAGGACCATATAAAATATTAAATACTAATCATTCCATCGATCGCTACACTATAAATAGTATAAAGGGCATAAAAGGGTATAAAAAAATTCAGTGCAGTTGTTCCTGGCGATGCCCTACGGCCTTATAAACCATCTGTGTCTGATAGCTCCACTGAATCTGATAGGGAAGTTGATACAGACGACCTTATAGATTTACTAGAGAGTTAAATAAAAATTGACCAGAAAATTAAATGTACCTACTATTTTTTTTTTAAATATTAATTAATAGTTTGTTTATAAAAGTTTGTTAAATGTTTATAATAATATTCCTGTTAAATAAATGTGTAACTTAAAATTTTTCAAATTAGTAATTTACCTTATTTATATCGATTAAAATAAAATATCTAGCCAATCGGAGCTAAATCTGTGTGAATTTAAGATCTAGTAAACCTGAGCTATGTGCCTGAGCTCTATTTAACTGTAATAAATATCTAGCAAATGTGAGCTAGATCTGTGTGACATTTAAAATAAAAAAAATTCTACTTTATAGATCTGTGTGACGTTTAAAACAAAAACATCTAATTTATAGATCTGTGTGACCTTAAAATAAAAACACCTAATTTATAGATCTGTGTGATAAATAAATAAAGAATAAATTATATTATCTTCTCAATCAAAAATAAGTAGTTATTTAGTAAGCTTTAAGTATAAGTTGGCTACAAAGAACAATTATTTTTTTTTCTCTTCTCTGTTTTCCAGGGGCAGAACAGTCCTTGTGGCGTCGCTCAAAATGGCGGCACCAAAAAAATAAAAGAAAATAAAAGATCAGATATCCTTTAATGAGGGTCGTGGGTTCTATACCTACACAGTCTATAAATTCACCTCGCAGCTCAAATCACTCCCCTGGGATGTTCTTCTTGGTGACGGCTGTGCTCGATGGGATGCAGGATGGTTGCGCGTGGAGGTCCACAAAATGGCGGCCAAGAAGACACGCGCTGGGATGTAGGACGGTTGCGCGTGGAGGTCCACCAAATGGCGGCCAAGAAGCCACGCTCTGGGATGCGGGACGGTTGCGCGTGGAGGCCCACAAAATGGCGGCCAAGAAGCCACGCGCTCGCTTTTGGTGCGGTATGGCGATTCAAAAAGTAAACGTGACACCCTGAAACAGTTTACATGCCGTCTCAAAATGCAGCCAGTGAACATATGGGCAACAGCGAAGCCACGATGATGATGAGGAGAAGCTGGATGTGCCATGAGTGTGTTGGTGTTCACAAGCAGAGCGGAGTTACATTACTAGGATTAAGCGTAATAATAAAACAC
>LUGF01017216.1:61030-72879 GCA_001625245.1 Calycopis cecrops | reverse complement strand
GGGTATTAAAACACTCGTGAGGTACTATTTTGAAACTCGCGTTCGCTCGTTTCAAAAATTCACACTCGTGTTTTAATACCCTTCTTTATATGACAGTTGCATAAACTACTATTTTGACGTCATAATTAATTTATTATATATCTACTGCGCTAAATAAATAAACGGATGTGCAACGAAATACATGAATGCGTGCGAATTAACTATACGCAGCCGCTTAGTCAGTTTATTAGAGTTTATTGAGATTTTGTCCAAGTGTGCTGTGCGGCGTGTGAGCGGCACGCACACATTGAATACCGCTCATTTGTATGAAGATAAACTATTCTATGTTGTACTCTGCTACCGATGCCCATAAACATCTGTATGTAAAAATTGCAAACGTATATATTGCCCCGCTCCTGTCCCTCAAAATGACAAGTCACAAATCGGCACACTACCAGTACAGGTGGTCGGATGGCGCGCGAGGCAGCAGCACGAGATCGCAGCGCGCGCAGCCCGGCGGCTGGTGCGCCACACACTCCTCCCCCCGCGGCACACTACTAGTACAGGTGGTCGGAGGGCGCGCGACACAGCGGTACAGGCTCGCAGCGCGCGCAGCCCGGCGGCTGGTGCGCCACACACTCCTCTTCCCCGCGGCACGCGTGCTCTCTGCACACGTCTAAAGCCACCAGGCACGACCTGTAAGCTGAACAAAAGAATTTGTTCACGTGAATTTTACACATTGTAACAAAACTGTTTTAACATTTTTTGCGGTTTATTGCCTTCGTTCGGCCTTGATAGAAGTCTGAAATGATAATCTCGGGCTGGTCATGGCGTGATCGTGCCTCTGTGATTCCCAGGGCTATGCCGGACAGAGCTACCCATACCGGACAGGCTTGGGGAGAGAGGCTCGACTAAGAGCAACTCAGCTGAGGAGTCCTCCATCCATCCTTCTGAATCAGTTGACGGCTGCGGGGATTGGAACAATTCGAACGCATTGGTGGTGTAAGAGGTCCTCCACCCACTACTCTGAATCAACAGAGTTTGCCGATTGCGTTGGGACGAATAGCGGTTTCGATATTGGACAAATTGATGGCGTGCTCTTTTGGAGTACTGAGGTCAGAGGTCAGGATGGGAACCTGACCCCATTGCACGGCTCCAATGTCGTAGTAAGGACTGTTCGAAGTTCCCACGAAGGAGCAGTCTGGCCCTTTTTCCTAGGCCAACCTATCGCTGGGGGGATATTGTTGCTTGTAGATCCGAGATCCACCAATCATATCAACTGAAATATATTCCCCTGCATCAACAAAAAAAGGAAGAGCCATTCTTAAGCACTCTTAAGATTATGAGGCTATAGCAAACATGTTGTATTGATCATTTAAAGATACACAGAAAAGAGTTATCTTTAAAGATTGTCATATTATATTATAAGTGTTCCTTGTACAGCCTGATCTTAACACGCATTTTAACTTTCTGTTTTTTTTGATGTGTAGTTAGTTTGTTGATAATTGTAATTATATTTTTGTATCAAGCACACTATTCGGCGGTCGGCCAAATCTGCGTCGGCCAATCTTGGGTTAAGAATGGATAACTACTGTCCTAGGTTGGCTCATCATGTCTCGTCGATTGTTCAGGTCTCACCCAAGCATGGGTCAGTATAGAAGAATTAATGAGCCAGTGTTGTAACAATCAGGAACTATCCAACTCTGATAATATAAATGTAAACTTGTGTCTGCTTTCATTCTCTTGCGAAAATATTCTGAGCAAACACAAATATGAACTTACTGTCAATGCAGTAACCGCCGAAGCAGCAGCCGCCGCAGCATTGCTCATGATATGCGCACTGTAACAGAACAACGCGAGCTGTTCATTTATCTAGTGAAAATACATCAACAGTAGATATACATATTAAAAACACATTTATAAGCCAGGAATGAGATTCTAAGAGATTCCAAGAAATAAGATTTGATATGTACGCTTGTTAGAGATGTATTCATTATTCCCAAACATGACACACTTATTGACTAAAATTTAATTAATGCAAATAGATAACGATTTTACCTAACCTTACATATTTGCCTTCCTTCCTCCGCTTTCATAACTCTCTTTATACAAACACGCCGATTGTGAATACCCTTCGAATCCTCCTCATGACGGTGTTCGATCAACCTGATCACGAACGTCAGTATTATTTTCCCCCAAGCCCATATCTCTCCACATTTGCATTGTATATCTGTTTTTTAACCTTTACATTACGGAAACAACGGAGCACAAGCTGCACAACCTCTCTCAACTTTACAACCAACACTTTCTTTCAAAAATAACTCACTCTATGGTTACGAATGCGGTCGGCGAAGATTACGCCACATATTTTTCGCAACGACATCTTCACTTCGTTAATTCTACTTTTTTGCACTTTCTCTCTAATCTAATCCGAACTCTCACTCCAATAAAATAACAATAACCATACGCGGGCACGCTGGCCTTAAGCTGAGCTTTTTAAGAAATTTTCCTAACGCTCTTTCTCTATTCTCTTCACACACTCTGCTTTCGATATCTGCGGTGCACCTTCCATGTCTGCTACAAGCACAACCAAGATGCACAAACTAATTCACACTACAAAATCGAACGCAACTTTTAAATCTGTTCTGGTTACTTGAAATCTTGAAAACTTGAGATTTCAACTACTAAAATTTTAGTTTTTTTCGTATCCATTTTTAAACCCATCACCACAATTCATATTTGTAAAGAAATCTCTTAAAATTAAGAAGTCATCTTTCAAAATTGTAATTAACGTTCAAACACTCCTTCAAAAAAGTAAAAGCGTTGCATCATCTGCATAAAGCAGACAGAAAGAGCACCACAAAATCTTCCATTCCTACATTCAACGATCTCAATCTCTGGAGATACTTGTCGCAATTCAGGGTCAACAGGCGAGCTGACATAATACAACTCAGCTTAAGGTTAACATTGCCATTAAACCGGAGCGGTATGTTCACGCACAGGCGTGGTCTGCAATCCCAGTATATGGATTGAAGAGCATGCAGCAGAGACCCATCTATATCATTACTGAGTAATGTGTCACAAAGTTTCTGCCTCACAGCTCTGTCAATGCTTCCTCCGAATCTACAAAGCCGCAGTAAACCGTCGTAATCCGTCTTCAGCCAGATGTTTCTCCGCGATGTTGCGGAGTGAGAATACTTGATACTCTTCCAGCTCAGAAACAATCCGGTCACTTCCGCCACGCCACATCCTTCCCTTTAGACATTGCATTCTGCATTCAATGACTTCTCCAAACACCTTTCAATCGAAGCTAATCAAACTGATGGCCTGGATGATGGATTAACGTTCATAAGAGAAAAAACTATATTTAGGATAAAATTATGAAACCATCTTTTTTAAAGTTTTTTTTTTTGTTTTAAAAGTGAAAGAGCGAGGCCCTCTGACACAGGTTGATAAAACCTACAAGGGTCCTTCTTGTAGGTTTTATCGAACACAATGTAATATTACCTAAGGTAATTAATTGATATTTATTAATCACTTAACAGATGGCAGTCCGATTGGCAGGACTTGACGAAAAACTTGGATATAACAAATAAGTTAATTAATTGTAACGGAGAAGCCAATTTCAATTTTATTTAATTAAAGCTCACATAATTTTTAATTTTAATGATTAAATAAACGGTTCACTTGATCTACCAAACTTTTGCCGCCTGCACCGCTGCTGACAGACAATATCTCTAAATGTCCGCAAAAGCAAATCAAAAGTTGGCGTTTACCGATATCACTCAACGCCAAATTAATTTTCACTTCCAAAAGTTGTTAAAGATTTTAGCGCGATATTAGATAAAGATAAATACGAAATACGGTCATTTCATTAAGTCTTGCAGGGTTCAAAGCTAGTATGAATAAGTGAAGTCTCGAGACTGTTAAATATGTTAACATTTGTATTATCCGTTAAACTAAATTTATAAATTAAATAAGAAAATGATAGTAATATTTATCAGAATCCACGTAACCAGGACGAGATAATTACCCTCTGCCCGCCGACCTTGCAGTCCTGCGCCCGCGAGCCCGCCACCAGACACAGCAGCAGCAGCGAATACATCAGTAGCTCAGTAGGGCAGCGGCGAGCCACGAGCTAGCGCACATGCGGCCTCGCTCGGAATGGCCGTAACTACGCTATTGACATCACACCGTGTGACCGTCTCTAAACGAACACAGTACCACATAATACATATTTGATTTATTTCTTGTCAAACGTAGTTGATGGCATTGTTACTTGCTGTAACGTGATAATAAAATATATTTTTGGCACTATATTTAATATGATAGTTGTAATTATTATTTTTAATTTATTCATACCATAGCGTGGTCTAAATCCAGACATAAGGAATAATAATAATAATATAATAATCTATTAAATAAATTTAAATAAAAATCTGTGGACTTTACACACCACGTTAGCCTATCCCCGTGCTAAGTACCGTTAGGACTTGTGTTACGGGTTCTAGACAACGGAATATATTTAATATGTTTTTATAAATTTATCAAATCATCATCATCATTATCAAGGCGGGATTCGAACCCGCGCCCTGGCGCAACATGCTCCACTTATCCGAGCCCTCCATCAATGCGCCAGCCTGATCGTCAAATTCGTCGTCGTATTTTATATCATGCGTAAAATAATCACGATATTTCACTTATATAATATTATTCACTCGGAAAGAAAAGCTAAATTAGCCTCCAGACGCTGAGTGCTGACTTCAAGTCAGTCCTGCTTCATTCTAAATATTTGACGCGACGGAAAAATGTCGCTTCTCTCGGATTTGTTACCTAATACTTCGAGAAATAGTTCGGTTTGAGTCCAGAAAGAGAATTTCATCTTCGAACTACGACAAAATTTAAATTTCCATCTACCATCTTAATGTCTGAACTCACAACTCTGCATTATAAACGCCACTTTCTTAAACAATAAGTACTACGAGATGTACTTATTCTGTAACCACTTTAGGTTGCCATCTTCCGTGTTTCTTAATAATTAGTTTCAAATGAGAGGTCTACAAAATAACCTGCTTATTTGATGAAATTCGGCGAGGTGTCTGGGGTCTGTGGGAGGAGTCCTTATATTGTCATAAATCTAGTTGTGTAATACAACACCATCATATAAATATTGAAAGCAATTTTTCATTGTTATATGTCTTGACGTAGTCAAAAATGTTTAGTAAACACAATATATTATTAAAATGTAATAATGCTGATATCCATATATAGTCAATCCATATGCTTGCACACACTAAACACGACAACGGTACAAGTTGCGCAATATGTTAACTCACTTGTGTACATACATTATTTCATCGTTTTAACGATTTATTTTTGTATTTTTAACTACTATATTTCTTTGTATCTACTCTATTTATAATAATATGTATATAGAGAAGTCGACGCTATTAAACTGATTAAGTCACATTCAAAAGAAAGTTAAATATTTTTTGATATTTTTGACTACATAGATATGATTTATTTGTTTTACTTGTTTTTGCACAGCATTACTAATCGTTATCTTATAAGAAGATATTATATCGTTACTGATACTATAGTTTTTACCTGATACAAGTAACGATTTGTCTCAACTCTGAAGTATCCTTACAAAAACACGCGGAAGAGTAATATTTAGTCTAAGAATTTGTATATAATTATTACACACATTGGACTACAACTGCCAAGGGCAACAAGCCAACAATTTAAAACTTGTCGTACCTAGTTTTCTTAGTAAATAAATTATTTATTTTATCCCCAAGTGTTTACGGGCGTATTGTGAAGTATTCGCAAATTGAATCCATTTCACTGTCACAAGTGTCATTAGAGTGACAATTTACTTGACTGGCTTTAGCTGCTCTGAACTGCTCTGAAGAATTTGTTTGATAGCTGATATACCCCAAGAGCCCGCGATTTTCGTCAACTGCCATTTTTTATTGCGCACGTCTCACTCGTGTGGACGCGTGTATATAATACTGCCTCGCGCTCGCACCTACAACAAACTTTAAATGTGTCTGGCACGATGTAAAAATCATTCATACTGTCCAGTAATGTGTTCATAGCGCCCCAAAAACATACCTATTATGTAACATTAGCTACGCATCGCGGTTTAACCCGCGTTTTCGATGCCGTGGAACATAGAAAACCATCCAATGGCATCCCATAGGAATATTTTTTCGGGATAAAAACTTTCCTGTGTTAATCTATGTGTATCCAAATTTCATGAAAATCAGTTCAGCAGTTTTGGCGTGAAGGAGTAACAAACAAACAAACAATCAAACAAACATACAAACTTTCGCATTTATAAAATTAGTATATTATATAATATTAGTTATTTATAGTAGCTTTCGGCTTTATACTAATATATTTATAACTAGCTTCCGCCCGCGACTCCGTCCGCGCGGATGTCGGTCTTCGCGTGGATGGATTTATTTTTTTTCTACGTGTTTTTCCAGGCCAAAAATTATCCCATTTTATGCCCAGGATAATTAGGTATAATTATACCAAGTTTCATCGAAATCGAACCGTTAGTTTTCACGTGATGCCTGAACATACAGACAGACATACAGACATAAATTTTTTTTAACCGCATATTTGGGTTCGGTTTTGATCCAGTAACACCCCCTGCTGTTTATTTTTTCAATATTTTCAATGTACAGAATTGACCCTTCTACAGATTTATTATAGGTATGTATAGATTTATTAAAGTTCAGGGCAGGGTCGCCTGGCATGTGCTTGCAATTGTCGGCAACGTATGACATGATTTGTTCTATTATTCCAAAGAAAATTTAAACTTTATACTTTAACTACTTTAATGAATTTATTATACTATTTTATACACCTTTTCTACCTAATACGTGCTCGAGTCAGCACGATCCACACTCCATAGTCGCTAATCGTTCTTACCTATGTTCAGGTTTGCGCAAAGAAACTTTCAGCTTTTATATTACAACGGAAGTGAATCTTAAGGCGGTGGTGGTGTGCACTGGCTCTAGCTCTGATAGTTTTATTACATCTACACTTAAAGCTAAAATTAATTAAATATTATTTAGTGCTAGTTGACCCGACAGACATCGTCTTGTCGTAATTGCATGACAACGTATTATTTTACGTGGCGAAACTGTTATCACGTTACCTTATGATGCACAATTTTAATATTACGACCCGTTTTTTTTTTAAATTTCTACATCATCTTTTAAATATTTTCCTACTCACAAACCATTATATGTTTCATATTCCCCAATCCGTCATAACGAACTCAAAACTAAAATACAGGTACAGTCGTACTGAAGTTATGCATTTATATATTTGGGGGGGTTTCAATTTTCTGTATTATATAAGATTATGAAGATTTATGAGGCCTACTTTTAAAGGAAAATATTAATCATATTTATATTCATGATGACATGATTGATGAGAACTAAGCAGCGGCTGTCTTCAGGGTGATGATGATGATGATGATGATGATGGTGGTGGTGGTGGTGGTGGTGATGATGATGATGGTGATGATGGTGATGATGATGATGGTGATGATGATGATGATGATGATGATAATGACAATGATAATAGTCATAAAGTTATCAAAAGCATTACTTCTTTATTTGTACTGTTAAGTCTCACTTCTCAACAATTTTCATCATCTGGAAGTACCACACAGCCTACATAACATACCGTAAGCACAGTTGTCTTGGAGTGGGGACACATGGACAGTAGCGTGAGGTGTGATAGTACATGTGAAAGCAATGAGGGTTCCATAACTCTGGCTGGTGAACAGTTCCACAATAGACTGTCAAGACACTGTAATTCACTGCGCCATTGTATTATGAATACTATGATCTACACAACTGCGATTTATGCTCCGATTTGCAGCTCAATAATAATAAATTTGCATTTCTAACGTACTCAGAAATGAAACGTCGCTTCGTATATAGTATTATCACAAAGAATCACAGAATAAACACTGATAAATAATTATACCGCCTATCTACAGATGAAAAGTTTGATGCAGCACAAAAGACTATGAAACTCTAGGTGTACCTGTTTGTATCGGGTTCTGGTGCGCGTTTTAATATGAATTCAGATCATGACCCTGATTTCATTTGAATTTGAATTTTGGAATTTATACTTGAAAAATGCGACAAATTCAAAATATTATCATTATTTCCTATGTTCCACGTTTTGCGACATGAATGTAGAGAAACAAAGTTTGTAGAGAATCAAATTCTGAACAAAAAAAAAACAAAAAAATCCAATGGAAAAAAGGTGGGAACCAAAATTGTTCAGAGCTTGATTCTCTACAAGACTAGTCCTCGTTATTTATGCCGTAAAGTTAAAAATAATACATAATAAAATATTTTAAATTTGTCGCTTCAGTTTCAAATTTTATTTCCAAAATATCGATTCCCTTATAGAGAATCAATTTATGTCCTATTATTTTTTTGTCCTTACGGTTTTACTGTAAAATCAAAAAAGGCTGAGTTATTCAATAAAAATCGTTTTTGGAAAAAAAAAAAACATTTTTAGAATATACGAAGGAGCTTCATCCAGTCTAGTTTTTGAATTTACACTCCAAGTGACAGCCTTCTGTCACGAAACCTACGAAAAAAAATTCATTAACTAATTTGACACGGGTAGGTAAGGTCTGTTTTTTGGATAGAATGGACATTTTTTTTTTCATTTCTATAATGGATGTAATATGACTTGGACTACATCTCTAGCTAATGCTTGCTAACGTCCAGCCTAAATTATCTTGGATTTGACAAAATAAATATTATCTTAAATCTCACACATATTCATTTCTAGCTACTAATTTATTTATTAGGAGAATTTTACAGAAATATTTACAGAGTGAAACAGCAATGTGTTAAGATTCCATGAAATAATGATCGGTTGTCTTCTCTGATTCTCAGTCAAAAAGAGTAGGATTTAAGACCCAGAGCACGGAGGTGACAGAGCAGGGGTTTCAATACAAAACTAATTAAATTATTCTTATTCTTCAGAAATGATAAGAAAACATAGCCACGAAGATAATGTCCAAAATGAAAAACTTTCACTTCGCTGAATTAATTAGTGACACTCGAGCAGCTCTCCACACCCCATGTGATCCTAATGGGTAAGGGAATTGTAATTTGTAATTGTAATTGTCCAGCTAATGTAAAGTTTTTTGTGTGACGTAATATGACTACTAAACAGTCATACTCTGTATAGTTATAACGTTGCGGAACAAACAATAATAATCCATGACAAATATTATATTTTCTTAGGAGTATTTGACGGCGCCTGATCTCATTAATAATTGAAAAACAACACCTGCATAGCGCAGGTAGTGTTTGTGACGTCATCAATAGTTGAAAAACAACACCTGCATAACGCAGGTGGTGTTTGTGACAAATAAGTTAATTAACATACAATCTATATAAAGGTACACGCCCACTAGAGAGATCATTCGAGTGTCAGTGTTCGCCCGGTATACTTGTTGTACCGTGGCCACGTTATATAGTTATATATGTTATATCGTTAGTCTGTCCAAAAGCGTGATATTTAGTAAAAGTTATTAGAAGTGAACTGCTGTGTTTTATTAAACAAAGTGTGAAACCAAGAGTTGTTTTATTACCTACGTAGAACATATCACGTCGGCCATCCTAACCCTATATATTTGTTTAGCTGTGTGCTTTAATGTGGCTAGTTTTACCCATTTTGTTGGTGAAAGGTGATCAGCTAATTCTTCCTTTAATTCTTTTCATTTTATAAAGCGATAATCAATAAAAAAAAATCACAGCTCTAAAAGGCATTTCTCATCACACAAAGCGTCTCACCTTTTTCCGAGGATCCACGCGGACGCACCATTAATTTTCCCGGCCGCAGACAAATGACGACACTGAATGTTCAGTCGACGTGGGGAGACGTAATATATTATCGTTTTAATCAAAATACGTCCATTAAATCGTAGGCTAAAGAAAAGCTGTCTCAATCGTATCGGCTAGAACATAAAAACTATTTGACCGATGAACCCTAATAATCTGATTACCTTACCGACAGCAGACGTATGAGCTGGATAAGTAAAGGAGGTCACTCCGAGGGTTACCCGATACGTCAATTTCAAAGATTAGTCGTTTTCTATTTGATTAGTTTATAGTACTTTGTGTTTTATATTGTTTTTTATATTGTTCATTAAACCTTTGAATTACAACGAAATGTTACCTATTAAGTAGTAACTCATAGAGCATGCGGTCATAATTAAAAAAATAAAGGCGAATAAAATATATTTTTAATAAAATATACTACGGGTCAATGTCTGAAGTATTTTTATTAAGTAAAGGAGTAAAGTATATGGTTAAGAGTGTATAATAATACGAAAACCCCTTGAACATACATTTATTAATTCAACAAGTTATGAATGATACAGCTCGGTTGCGAGCGGCATTCAATTGACTCTTACATTTTGTATGGAATTATTTCACCGTAGACGCTTGTTTTTACCTTTGAATAAGCACCGGTAGAGTTATACCAAAATACAATATTATATGAGAATTTGATTTGCGGTTTGGAAACTTCCTCCTTATTGTATTAGTACAAGTTTATTCCGCTTTACCTTGGAAAACGCTGTACTAAACAGATTTTGTATGAAGTCCGGTTAAAACCCGTACGTGATATCGAACGGCATGAAATAATGTTCGTTTGATATTGTTTAATGTCAAATTCAAGATCAAGTCCAACTGCCTCCTGGTCTAGTGGTAAGCGTGTACAAGCACAGACGTGAGGTCCCTAGTTTGAATCCCGGCGAGGACCAAAAAGTGTAATTGGGATTTTTCAATTTCTAATAACAGTCCGAAGTCAGGAAGTTGGCGGTGGTACACCCCGTGTCTCGGAGAGCACGTCAAGCGGTCGGTCTTGCGTTTGATTTCTCACCGGCGCGGCGCACAGTGGGAACCTTTCATACAAGAGCATGTCAAAAATGGTTATAACGAAAGTCGGAATCTCCTAGCAATGTTGATATTTTTATGTACTCAAATAGTCAAACTATGAGATTACATAGCTTTTTTAGTGTTTTTTAAAATATAAGTTACTTAAATCGACATTTAAACATGACCGATCGATTACGCTCTGATTTCGTAACACATATTAACGATAATTCAAACCTAGATCCTGCATTATTTTTCATAGTATCTATAATAGTATTATATATTTTTATAATCGTCAAACCCTTGTCTTTTTGAAACTGTTATTTGATTTTTTAAATAGTAGTATTAAAATATACATATTCCCTGATATATCGGAGGGTCTACATTTTGTCTTTATTTAATTTTCAATTAGAGTTTTCACTATTGCCGCTGTCTGCCGCCGCGCAAATATTTCTAGTTTTAGATACCTTAGTTATCCAACAATAATAGGCAAATAAAGAAAATCTGCGAAAATTTGCGCTTTAGAAGTTATATCGAAAAATGTCCATCAAGGTAGACATCGATTTTTTACACTTGAAATATACACAATTTTTATTTTTAATATTTCGGCTACATAATGATAGTAATATTTTTTATTTTGATAAGCACTACCTAGTAATATACTTACCTACTCATTTACGCTTTAAAACAATAAGATATTATTTTATTATTTAATTATTTTGATATCGAACGAGCACCTTCTTAGGACTCAATGGACTATCATTGTAGGAGTAACTTCTCTTAATTTTTCTTTATTTTTTTTCAATTTTTGTAATAAATATACGCATATGTACTCTAGTTCTTGCTTGTAACTTCTTTTAATTTAAAAAAATAACCTTATTATACAACTAAGTTGTTTTAATATTTGTTTAATTTCACTTTCTCTATTTT
>LUGF01017216.1:40153-58206 GCA_001625245.1 Calycopis cecrops | reverse complement strand
CCCGCCGGGCCGCCGAGAAAGCCCGGCGACACCACCCGGCGACCTGTATGAAAAGAATCATGTCGGCAACATGTGCCTGCGCGTGTTACCCGCCGACGTGTTGGCGGCTTGGTTACGCTTGCGCTCGCCCAACAGCTTCGATCCCTTTGGAGCAATCCAGCAATAAACATTTCACAAGCTGCTATCAACAAATCACTGCCATCGTCCATTTTTAAGATTATTTCTATTTACTGAATTATCGAAGATACACCACCAAAATTTTAGCTCATCTCAAGCCGCCGACATGCCGCTGACCAAATTATCCGACTTGTAATAAGTGAAGCCGCCAACTAGACCGCCGACTAAAAGTTGCCGACATATTATGTCGGCGGCCCGGCGGGCTCAATGTGTATTGTATAACGAAGTACCGGTATAAAATACTATCTATTCGTTATTCATAAATTTAATCGGACTTACTTTAAATTTCCAAGCTTTGAAGTTCACCTTGTGTTTCAGTTTTTTTACTCTGTGACTATGTCTGCGTCCTATAAGAGTAACAACAGATAGCGAGAAATAACCCAGTGACGACGCCATCTTGTGAGCGGAAAGTTTTTTCTAGCTGCCGTCAAACACATATCAATCTATATATATAATATCAGGTGTGTGTACATTGTACAAAGTTAAATATTTATTATTGGTTATTCATTATTTTAAAAATAAATAAATAAATTCAATTTCAATTCAATGAATTTAAGTATAAGTTATAGGTAGGTACTCACGCGCGTACATAAATACACGTACGCTTTTTTTATTCTACCTACACGAAAAAAATATTCGTGTTATTTGAAAAAAGAGGGCTACCTATATACTATAGGCTAGGCTTCCTAGCCCTTTTTTATAACATTGGGGGCAAAGAATCAAATGGAACTTTTGCTGACTATCGATAAACTATCGTATAGAATTTACTCACATACTTTGGCCTGTATTATCTCATCTCTCCAAAGAGCCATTGAACTCTTACAACCTGCATAAAACGTAAACACACAGCCGATACTGTACATATCGCGTTTGTGCACGAGTGGCAAAAGATAGACGGCTACCTTGTGCCTCGAACAAATGAAAAAAAACAGGGCACAATACTGGATATTGACAAGTATGTGCTCACGCCTCGTGACTAGATTTTGAATTACTAATGAAACAAAAAATATGTTTTTTCAAATTTCTATTTTTGTTGATTCTACGTTTCGTATATGAATGTGTAAGCGGATTTGTTTATCGGCCCGCGTGCCCGCGGTCCCATTTCAGGTTGATGTGATTGTTAATTTCACGGGAGATTGTTCGAATTGGAGGTCGCGTGGATTTTGAAACACGTTCGACATTTCATCTGACAGGCAACAAATCCTAAACATAAAATGAAGAAGTCCGACGATTATTTTTAACTAGCTTCCGCCCGCGGCTTCGCCCGCGTAGATTTCGGACTTCAAAAATGGTGTTGTTATTATTATACATAATCTAATATTATACTGAAATATATATTATTCTAATATAATACTTAAATATATATTATATCAAATATATACGTATTGTATCGCTTTGAGAATCGAATTTGTCGCCGCGCATTTTAGGCGCTTTAGATATTCCGTTTAAGTCAATCTTATCGTGATAATAACTTTTAATCTATTCGTCGAAATTACTTAGTGTAAAAGACAAAGTTTATCTACATTCAATACGTAAAGTGTTCGATAAATATTCTAAAATGTGCATCGTTAAAAAATATCCAATTTAATTGAATGTTTGGTTCACTATTTTGGTCACAGTGACTTACACATAATAGATAGATATACGCTGTCGCGGACTTTTATTTAGAACTATTTAAGATAAATAATCCTACAGTAATTATCTTTGTGTAACTCCAACGATTAGGGCAGCGCACGCCAATATTGCTCTCAGGGGGCTGATTTTTTTTTTATTATAACCAAATTACAAAAAATCCCTATAAATTTTAACTTATTATGTTATTCTGATATGTGAGCTATATTACTGTAAAGTTTCATGAAAATCCGTTCAGTAGTTTTTGTGTGAAAGAGTAACAAACACACTCACAAACTTTCGCATTTATAATATTAGTAGGATTACTAACGTAGTCGTAACAACTCACTGGTTGTAGTGCGATCTATTGTATTATTAGTAGCCAATGATGCTGCTAATAATACGGACCACCACCACCACCACCACCACCACATCTTGAGCAATCAAATCATTAGTGGAATTGAGTTGATACATGTCCTATGTCCAACAGTGGACTGCAATAGGTTGATGATGATGATGATGATGATGATGATGATGATGATGATGATGTTGATGATGTTGATGATGATCGTGTGGTTACTGATTATTACAAATCTATGTATAGGTATTTGTTGATTCTAGTATCGAGGCCGGATCTTGCTACGATTCCTCCGCCCTGTGTGTTTAGTGAATATTGACACCACTTATGAACATTCCGCTAACTTGATTCTATGTCATTTTTTCCATATTTACTTCAAATGGCTAATCTTTCTTAGATTTGCCTTTGCTAAATTGTTGGATATCGTTACAGTACAGTCACCTGACAAATTATTTTATTCAGTTTCACGCTGAATGATTGGTCAGTCATTAGTCATCATCAGCCTATTGCAGTCCCCTGTTGGACGGCGGCCGCTCCCGTAGCACATTGATTGGTCATTTGGAGCAAATGTCGTAAAATGGAATACAAAAAAAATGTTCGCGGGTATCGATTTGTGGCCGTCGAAACGATCGTATCACTTACAATAAAGTTTTTTATGCCAGTCTTATAAAAGGTTCCCTATTAAATATTTTATACAACTTTCATGAAAGGTTTTGGTCACCATATTTTAAATGGCTCGCGAACACACTGTTAATGTCATTTTTTTATAAATAAGTCACAAGTATAATCAATAACACGAGGGATTTCGGCGTCAGATTCTTATTAATACTCTTATAATAATATCATAGTGTATAGATATAATATGATTAAAGTGGATTTATGAATAAAATAAAATCACTGGTTCTCCTGTCCTGTAGAGTCTATGACTGCCGTTCTATAGTTGTACAGTTTACGCAAACAGTATAAACGTTTTGTTGAATTTACAGAGTTTCGTTTCTGGAGATTTAATTTAAAAAATGGCGTATGCTGTATAACGTAATATGCCTCATCAAACCTGAGATTTGAACAATGTTATTTTAATGAAATCCTCCTAGGCTCTAAAAGCTATCATCAATAACCTAGTTTAACATTCTAAGCGAACAAAGCCAGGAAAGATAGCATCAATACTTACACGATACAAAACGTAGTGACAATAGCAGACCTCAAATATTGAAACAGAATTTCGTTAAGAACAATGAAGGATTAAAATGGTTCCGAGCGGGTATTTAGAGACAATGAAACTCGGTAACATTGGCCTATAGCGAGCGAATGAATATCTTATGCATTGTATGTAATGACACTGTTTCTGTGCTAAGCAGTGTCATACATATTCATGTTCGAGATGAAAGCAGGTCGGAATCATTTTAGTCCGAGCAGGCAATGGGACGCATCTAATGCGTCTGTTTTTTTCCCGCTTTAAAACTGATTTGCGCAGATCACAGTTATGTGGGGTGTGAAATTGTGTCATAATTATGTAAATAATGAGTTGTTATAAAACTAACAGTTTTTAAGGAAACAAACTTGTAGACAAAGCATCTGATTGTACCTGACAATCGATCGTCATAGACATCTGCATTATTGGGGGCAAATCAGATTCTTCTTGCGCTCTATAACTTCTTGAAGAACTGGATGAAAGTCGTATAAATACATTAAGCACCTTTTATTTGTTTTAGAAGTATTCTATAGTTAACTAGTTCTATTAATGTCTATGCAACAATAATACCTTTTAGAAGAAAGAAGCAATTATAGAGATCTGATTGACTGACTGATGATCTGTAATTGATTGTTAAAATTGTTGAATTGACTTATCCTGTAATGACGTAATTGGTATATCTAAAAACCTCTGATCTCTGAATCATATCAACCAGACAAGGAACTGTGTCTTTAACACGCTATCCTAACTGGGTAGGCAGAGAGCGCAGAGAGATTTCACGATCACGTGTAGTGACGATCAAGTGTGTAAGTAACTTGCCTTATTGTCTCCACATACATAAGTCTCTTGATACAAACACGCCGGCGGCGAAGACTCTTCATGCTACCTTAGGATGGTTAGATCGATCTGATCATAGCACGTCCATCCTGATCTTACACATCCTCCCACATTCGCATTGTATATCTGTTTCGTTACCCTTTCATCTGTCATCCGGATACCAAACGGAGCTGCCCTTTCTCACTTTTATACCGAAATTTTCTTATATAGGGTGACTGGTGAGACAGTTTTAAGACTGCACCAGGTTATAGAGTATTCGATTCTGATTCAGAATATGTAATAAAATAAATACTTTTTTTTTTCGAAAATGTTCCAAAAATTATTGAATACGTTGATATAATAATTTACGCAATCGCGCGGGAGTCGACGAACGCGACTTCAAAGGCGTGTACCGGCCGCACGCGCCGCGGCGCGGCCGCTCGGATGTCATTGTCGGTAAAACTCCCCCGTCCCCCGTCCCTCCCACCTGTTTGATGTGACCGTGACCTACTTACAATTATTACCAGTACTCGCGAACGCGCGGTGAGGATGCGATTGCATCGTGCATCGTTTCCAGCTTCCGTGTTGTAGTACTTTTACGCGCAAAAATGTCTTTTACGAATGCAGAGTACTGGGACATGATACGCATTTATGCTCTTGCAAATAATAATTTAACAGAAGCCGTCAATTTGTACAGAAATACGTTTCCCGGTCGTAATCCACCTACACGCCACATAATATTAAGTGTAAACCAGTGTTTACGTGAGTTTGGACAATTCTCCGTGCCGTTACATGCCCAAGGTCGAGCGATACGTCGTACGACGTATCGCTACACGAACAAATCTTACACTATTTCGACAGCCATCCACAAGCAAGTACTCGTAAAGCCGCGCGAAGGTTCGGTGTTTCACAGTGGACTGTGTGGAACAAGCTCCACCGAGATGGTTTACACCCGTACCACTTCAGACCCGTGCAGGAACTTGCAGAAAGCGATCACGAACCACGCGTGAATTTTTGTCGGTGGTTTTTACAAAACACCGACAAAAACATTCTATTCACGGACGAAGCGACGTTCACAAGATTAGGAGTTTTTAATGTCCATAATGAACATTGGTGGAGTCATTCCAATCCACATGTTACGCGACAGGACGCTTTTCAACACAGATTTAGTGTGAATGTGTGGGCTGGGATTCTCAATAACTGTTTATTGGGCCCCTATTTCATTGAGCGCAGACTTGATAGTGCCTCTTATTTAAACATTTTAAATAGTGTGGTGAACGATATGCTCGAGGATGTACCCATAATGTACCTAAGAAATTTGTTTTACCAACATGATGGGGTACCCGCGCACTATCAGATACGAGTTCGTGAGTTTTTAAATAATAATTTTGGTGACAATTGGATAGGTCGTGGAGGGCCTGTGTCATGGCCGGCGCGGTCTCCAGATCTCACTCCACTAGATTTTTATTTATGGGGTGAAGTAAAGCGTCTCGTCTACGCGACTGAGTACGCGGATAGGAATGAACTAAAAAGTAAAATTATTAGTGCATTCGAAACTGCAAGAAGTGACCCGTTTGTACTTAATCGTGTTAGAGGCAATATGCGCAAACGCGCGGAACTTTGTATTACAAGAGGAGGTGGACATTTTGAACATTATTTAAGATTAGTGTAGTGTGTAAATATCTAGTAATAAGTATAACCTGTGGTATAACGTAAGCTGTTATATTGGTAAGTATTTGTCATGTCATAAATATGTTAAATTATAAGGCGCAGGCGTCATCGCCCGTCACGACTCGCGTCACGACTCACGACTGACGTCACAACAACGGTGACCATAATATGTGATTGTAGTCCCTCTGCGTTTCTTTGGGTTTTCTTCGAAGTTACTTGACATATAATTTTAAGATATATATATTTTAACTCTACTAACTAAAATGTTTCATATCTGTAAGTGATGAAAATGTCTCAGCAGTCATCATGTATAATCCCACTCTGTCATATTCTGATGCGGTCGGTCGGCGAGAGTTACACCACATATTATTCGCAAAAGCCTCATCTCAATCAAATCTCTTTTTCATACAATAATGTGAGGATTAGCACATAGCTGTGCACGGCAAGACGGGCATCCTGGCCTGAAACCATACTTTACAGCGATTACCCCAACCATATTCCCTTCACAAACTATTTTTTTAACATCTGCGGTGTACCTTCTATGCCTGGTAAAAACACAGCTTAGTTACAAACTCATTCACTTGCTCTAAAGGTCCGTTCATATTGTCATTAGTGCGAGTGCAGATATTTAGTAAAAACTGCAAGTGAATAGTGGAAGTGATTAGTGCAAGTTGTGTCCAGTTCTGTTGAGTTTAGTGATTAGTACGAAGCAAATTTAAGTCACGCAACAGGTGAGTGAGGGGAAGAGCGGAAGCGCGGGACGGAGTCGGCGAGTGAGGGGGGAAAATAGAACACGCTTCTAATCAGTCTCCTAAACAGGTTACTACACACACACACACTACACTTGCACTAAACTGTTGGTGCCCACATGTGTTTTCTACTAATCACTAAACACTAGCACTCGCACTAATCAAAGTGTGAACTACCCATAACACTACATTATCGACCACAAATCTTACGTCTGTTTTGGTTACTTCTCTTTTAAATACTAAATTTAATTATCTACTCATTCATTTGTAAGTCCATATTCTCACATTTCATAGTTGTAGTCAGTGTTCAAAGAAAACTCCACTCGAGCTTTAAAGTACTGCATCTTCTGCGTTAAGACATCGTTTATTTGACGACTGAGTTATAAATATATCGATGTACGAATCTCTTATCATTATTGCGTCGCGTTCTTGATTTTTGTGAGACTTTGTGAGCCTCCTGTAACTTGTAGTCTGCTGCGTCGCGATCGCGAGCCAGGCCCATATACTATTCTTGTCATCTTTGTAAGAGCACCTGGAATGCTTAGAGAGATTTCTAAATGCTAATATAAGTCTGTTGTTTTACATATAAATTTGGTATTTATATCTTAGGAATGAAGTAAGGTTTGCTATTGTAGGGAGTTCGGATCATCGCATAACTAATTTAAACTTCTCCATTTTTTTGTTAATCAATCACGTAGAAATGGCTGATCCCATTTACCTGAAATTTGACATCCAGATAAATGACCTGTTGAAAAGTAAGTATAATATTCCTTATTACTTTTACAGGCTCTGCAGATCCCTATCTCATGATTGAAGATCATTATTTATTGCCAAACAAACAATGTGATGCGTGCCTTATTCTCGTAGCCTAGATATTGAACCAATATTGTATTGGTTTATTTATGACGACCGGCCGGCGCAGTGGTACGGAGCTCGAGTAAGCGGAGCATGTTGCGCCAGGGGTCGCGGGTTTGAATTCCGCCTAGGTCATGGAAGTTTATCTATGTATCATAATATGTATTTCTATAATAAAAATCTTAAATACATAAAATTTCTTAAATGTATAAAGCTCATTAAATATATTTCCGTTGTCTAATGCCCGTAGCACAACGCCTAACGGTGCTTAGCACGGGGCTAAGATAGTGTGATAAAACCACAGATATATTATATTATTTAACATACATATTTTAACAACACTTCGTTCAATTTCAGGATTTTTTTTGAAAATATTTGATAGGTACCACAAAAACAAGTTAAGTATAATTCAACAAATTTTAAATTACCTCGACACACACTGGTGGTTATTTTTGGAATGATAAAGTCACAACAAAATAATACTACGGTACAAAAAGTGAAAATAATAAGATGGCATAAATAATCAAGTAGGCTTCCTTATCGTCTAGAAGGGTATTGACAGCTTGGATGGGTAACAAATCAAGAATAGGATGTGGGTTATAATAGCAGGGGTTTATTTACATGAGTTTGGAATCTTAATTTTTTGGGGTTTCTGCAATGATTTTTTTCTAAATATTTAGTTACTTGATGTATGTGAAAGTTATTGGGACATCGGAGCAACATCCGATCTTGAATGCATTTGTTTATGAAAAAAGAACAGGCTCGATTTTGTCCTGTTTCTTACAGATCCGAAGCACCTCAGATCGACAAAATATTAATTATAGTTTGGCTCTAGTGCCGCAAGTCTCACCGGCTGACCGGCAGTGTCCACCTGGGATTAGTGTGTACGACTCACCCGCTACTTTATTAAATGCGCCATTCTGTTAAAAATTACTGCTGCGAACTAATTTTAATTAAAAAAAACTCGCTTCTGCTGCAATTAATGGAAGTTTATGAGAGTAACGTGAAGCCGCCGCATGCGTGAGGTCGTAAATTCCTGAGACACAAGTGTGTGTGGTTTATACGAGTAAAGTTAATAAATTATAAAAGCAAGCTAATAGTGTAGCAACTTATATACATAACTTCAGTTTTGGGCATGTTAATGGGCCTCATCACCGACACGTCCAAATTACATATTCAGTGGCACAGCAATGGCCGCTGGATATCTCACGTATCACACAGAATAACCTGCACTCTAAGTCAATGTGACGATCAAGAAATCTATCATCATCATTATTGGTCTCCTGCTGGACATAGGACTCTTTAAATGTACGTCAAGATGGCTGATGAACAAATTCACACATTTATGTAAATTATATTTTAATAACAATCGATATTTTGACTTATTTAATTCTACTCAGTCTTCTCAATACAAAATCCAGGTCCTTTCCCGGGATGTTTTCCCTACAACACTTAAGTGCAAACACAATGCCTCAGACGATAAGTGTCTTCGTGTTCATTTGGATTCTCACATCATCTAGACCTCACAAAATTTCAGCTCCAGGTGAACTGTAGTAAAGTTTGGACGTAATACGATCGCTGTTCGTTCACCACTAATCACATTATTGGAAAACAGATTGGAGCGATATCGTCGGCCATATTGTAGTACATAAACACCGCGCTTCAATTTGCCCGCGTCAGTTGAATGCGATATAAAAGAGACGTAAACTTGATAGCGACGAGATCAGAGATTCACGACCCTCTCATAAATTAAGAGAATATCGTTTTTAGACAATCTTAAAGGCAGGAGCAAATTTAAATTAGATATTTTTATACGAGCTGCTGCGACAGCGCTAAAAGAACGATGATGATACAGAAATAAAACATTCGTATTAGGCTCCATTTACTACCTGAACAAGAATCATGTTTGTTTATCGCCGTAGTGTCGAGACCGCGATCGACCGTAACACGTACTATACGCGTTGACACGTGTTTGACTATGGGTGGATGGATAATCCCTTTAATTAACATAATAAAGTTCATAATGACAAATCGTAACGTATTGGACGTCCTTGACACAGACTGACTATACAAAAGAAGTACTGCACAATATATTTGTGCTCGTTTTAATTATGCAAGGAATGTAAGAAATGTGAAACGTTTCATCACAAAACAATTTATGCTAAAAGCACGTGTAAGATGACATTCCCGAGGCGAATTCTTCATCCCTCTTCACTTTGACCGCTCGGGTTGTGGTTCTTAAAATAGCTTAGTAGATAATTTATGTAGAAGTCAATGAAATTTTAGCATTGTACCTTTATGGAGCTAGTGAGATAAATAAATATATTAGTGATAACTATGAATAATATAAATACTGTTACAATTAAAAATAAAAAATAGTACTTACATTTGAATTTGGAATCTGTCATTTTTATACGATAATTCATTGTGTTTTCTCATTTTGCGATAGTAAAATAGAGTGGCGGGATAAAGAGAACAGAATCGCTGTGATTTCATTACAAAAAGTAGGTGTGGAGCCAAATGCAATTTTTAAAACTCTTGTCATTACTTCATGTTTTTTCCAATGTTTTTTTTAGTTGTGTTTATTGTGTTTGTGTAAAATGTTTCATTAGTCAAATGTTTGTGTACCGGGTTATAATAGATACAATGAGACTTCCTCTGTTTGTGATTTATCTGGCCGTCCACGTAGTGTTCCTACGAAAAAGGTGGCCAAAGCAGTAAGGGAAAGAATTCGAAGAAATGCTTCGAAAGCAAAAGATTTTATCTCGGGAAATAGTACCTAGAACCATTTCGCGTAATTTAAGTTTCTACTTATTTTAGTCTCGAAATGGAGACCAAATCTCCGGTTCATGATGTTATATGGTTCGATTATATGATATAAGACTTCATTAATGAATTCTTAAAAATTAAGAGAGAACTTTCAGACAATAGATTTGACGCGGGTGAAACTGGCAGGCACAGCCACTTTTCCTTAAATTGTATTTCATTATTTTTTTTAATTTAATTTAATTTATTAAAACACAAGTCATGCCAAGTAGATACCTACCAATTTGATAGCCTCACTAAACAAATATTGGAAATATATAAATATTTTAATGTACTTATTGTAGGCGCGAAGACGACTTGATTTATTAAAATGGGACAATTTATTGTGAAAGTGTAAATTCTTGAATGATCTTATCGCAATTGTTAGCTTAATTAGTTGAGCATGACGTGTTACTTGCAAAATAAATTCTCCGTATTGTACGACGAGGCATCATTCTAATCGGAGCAGTCGTACAGTGTGGAGCTCTCTCGGACAACGATACGCTGCCGAGATAATAAAACTGAGCTAAATAGTGAAGTTGGAATAGTTTTATTTGGAACCTATCATGGGCCAGCATCATCCTGAAGTTGTTGACGTCCCCCTTTTAAAAAACATGGCTGCGGTATCTGCCACGTTATATATTTTATTTACTCGAATTATACAAATTACAAAAACAAAAACACATCATTACGAACAACTGGTAAAAAGAAGTATATAATTATGGAATGTCAATTTTCCGCCGAAAGAACTTAAACAAATCGTACCATATACAATGACCTCATAGTTTCAAATAAATACGACACATTTTACACGAGAAAAAAGTTAAAGCGATTTCGAAATTCGAATGATATAAAAGTAATGACATCGTTCGAATTTCAAATTGGGTATAGGTTATAAATAATCTCCATTGGAATAAGAATCACATATTTCAACCAACGTTAACGCAACATCAATTTCCTCGCTTGGAAACGCGAGGCCAATTTCGATTGATGTCGTAAATGATTGGTCTGCTGAAACTGTATTGAAATACAATTGAGTGAAGACATCCAGCTTAAATATAAAGTATTTTAAATTAGCCGTCGATTTTTCTGCCATTTTTTGACGTACCTGTATAATCACGGAATAGATAAATAAGGTTGGAAAGGAAATGTGGGCGGAGCCGGCGCGCCGCGAGTATGATTAGATAATCATGCTTGAAACGAAACACGAATGTCGTGCTTTTAGTCGCTCTTGCAGTGTGATTGTGACAAGAGCTGCGTAAAATTTGTCTAAAATGCCGTGTTGCGCTATTATTATTTGTAAAAATAAAAGCCAGACATCAAGTATTAAGCAAGGAGGTATTTCTTTTCATAGGTAAGTCGAAAAACTTAGTCTAAAGTCTTTTTTTTTCAAAAAATGTATTTTATATTACGTAATGACCCATCAAAACAACAATATTGCAAACAAATAGAAAAAATATACATTGTCTGTAAAGTACGCAAGCAATCCACGCAACGCCATAGATAGCGCGCAGTGTATTGTATAGAGACGTACTTTCACGAGTAGACGCATCGCATGGGTTGGGCTTTGTTTTTGGGGAGTCCTTGGCAACGAATAAGAGATGTGACTTATTCGATAAAAAATTCGATAAATTAGATTTTTGTAGAAGTGAATAAATTATTATATTGACTAATTAATTTAGTACGAATATAATATAATATATTTTTCACTATTTTTTTATACATTTTACTATTTTAGATTTCCAAAGGAAGTTAATACTCTAGAGCAATAGATGAATATAACGGGTAGAAATAATTGGTTCCCTACAATAAAAAGTACCATTTGCTCGGAACAATTTAATGAAGACGATTTTCTCATAAAAAATCTGGTAGTAGATATTTAAAAGCAGGCACTATTCTTGTTGTAAAAATTGTACATACTGTAACAGACACTCCCGTAAGTCTTCTCAAAGTATATTAGTTTAATATCTTCAAGGAAATATAAATCACATGGTTTCGTTTTCTAAAATTAATTAAATTTAAATTACAGCAGATTGTTCATTCCAAAGAAACAACTGTTTCATTCATTTAGCTGCTTCCTCTTCTCGAGAAGATACCTCAATGATTAGACGAACACCAGACGTAAATATCTCAATTTTCAATAAAAAAACATTCACATTATAAATTAATAAATTTTAGTATAGTGATAACCTGTTGTTTTGTTATAGAAAGAATTAATATCAACATCTAAGTCATCGTATCCTAGGAAAAGGAAACTTAAAAATATTATTAATAATAAAGAATACATTATCAAGAGGCAAAGATTACATATTAAGAGAATACAAGCACAAAATAGAAGGCTGAAGAAAAAAAATAATAAAATTGAAGTTGTCTTACATAGTATTCAAGAAAAGTTTTGTATTAAAAATGAAGATATGTCTATTCTGAAGAATATAAATATTCAGGTATGACATACTCAATCATCCTCCGAGCCTATTATTTCCAAGTATTTTATGGTCAATATTTTTTTTTTTTTAAGAGAGAGAATCTACGCTAGCAGAACTGAAAGCCCAGTGCAGCTTCGTCTGTATGAGATGGTCAATATATTATATTTTATATATTCTATACTCGATTGTACATCTTCGCCTATAGTACGTATAAATAAAACGACTAATAATGGTTTAGTGGAAGATGAAATAATCTCTGATACAAATGGCGATGAAGACATAAATTTATTTTTCCAAAATATTTATACAAAGTATTTAGTAAGTTGCTGGTTACATTGCTCATATTTTGATAAAAAAAATTATTGTAGTATTTGTATTGGAGCGCTAATAAGTAATGAAATAAATACTGACCATAGATTTATTTTAGCAAACGATAAGGATGGACTATTATACCGGTCAAAAGATTTAATACAAATTTGCAAAACTTCAGAAGCAGTCATCAAGATTTACACTGATACTCTCCGACAAATTAACAAAAAAATGTTGACATAAAAAATCTTACCTACGCAATTTTGTCGGGTCTCAATTATTTAGCAATATTTGTTATCATGATATTGGATTATATCCTACGGCTAGCCGTGTAACAGATTTAACTAAAGCTATTATAGAAAAATATATGAATGTATGATTGCACTTTATTTTGAAAAATTCAAATTTACAAAAAAGCAAACGGGTGTTATTTAATAAATACATTTTATTTCGGAAACAATAATTTAATAAATAGCACAAAAAATATTTAGAATACTTATTGTTTATAAATATATACAATTATATACAGTTAAATCTTTTTTTTACCTGTGTTACCTTTTTATCTACTAACATTTATATCGCTCATCTTGTGTTAAAGATTTCTATCGATATCAATAGTCGACTGCAACCCTAGTTATGTATATGTTGTGTTTTAAGCGTACTGTCAAGCATTTGTCAAATGCACGTCATTTATAAAAATTGTTCTAGTATGTGAACCAATAGTAACTTAGGGTTCTAAGTGATTTCTGCATAATGTGTGCGAAATGCACGTACGTATTGGATTGCGTTAGTAGTAAAATAAAGAGTGGGGAGACAAACGGCGACACTGGTTTTCATACAATTCAAGCATGATTTCCTTTCCAATCTCTTTTATCTATTCCGTGTATATAATAGTAGGTAGTATTGTATAATAACTGTAAAAATGGTCCAGTAGTTAAATCAATCGGCATACATTTATTACAAAATAAATTGCTCAATATAAAATATAAGATGAATGTGTGACTGTAAGAAACGGTTAGTTACTCGGTTAAAAACTGGAAACTTTGATGAAACAGAGCAAGCAACCAGTGCATAATAAATTAAGAAATATATTATGTAAACATAACATCCCAACAATATAATTACTGATTCATAGGGCTTGGGGATATTATTTTAGGCAAATTCGTCACTAAGTCCGTATCTCAGGTCGACCCTCAAATCTTAAATGGAAAATTGTGTGTTTTACCTACGTTCTAATGTTACTCGGATATTTATAAATTGTTTTCATCATTTTATGACACTGTACTGATGATGGAAGGTACACCGTCTGAATGGTTTTAAGGGGCAACAAGCAGCCGGAACTTTTCGATGACTACCCACATACATACCCAAAATACTTTTATGCAAATGCGCTGTTCTCCTCTCGTCTTCCGCTCAAATCGGCCACATTTAGTCGGCTCAATTGCACGAAACAAGTCACGATAACTATTGATAACTTGTGGCGGGATCACGTGAGCGAGATGTACTACTCGGACCGGCCCAACTCGGTCGCAACGCAGCAAGACGCTGCAGTGTAACTGGGCACTGAGCTTGCAGTTCAACACTTAAGGAAGATATTAAAATACGAATACGTCGTATATTCTTACTGCGGAAGGCTGAAACTACAATGCATTTTGAGCGCTGTGAGAACTCCGCCAGGTGGTTCACTCGTCTAACCTGAATCTGATAGAGATATGTTACATTTAAGAGAAGCTTTCCTTTATAAAATATAGAAACTGTTACTATAACGTTTCCTTGTTTAGTATAGAGGGATATTAAAGAAGTATTAAATACGTATAGTCCAGTCAATTAAAAAGTTGTAGAGTGCGTGAGCCTGAAAATAGTGCACTCGTTAGCTAAGGTCTGAACAATGTCCTGAAAAATCTTTGATTCATGTTAAACCACGCCAAATAATTTTATTTGTATAATTATAGTGATGGGACGAAGTACAGCGAGCAGCAGCCGCAGCAGCAGATAACTTGTAGTGAGTACAGCGAGCAGCAGCCGCAGCAGCAGATAACTTGTAGTGAGTACAGCGAGCAGCAGCCGCAGCAGCAGATAACTTGTAGTGAGTACAGCGAGCAGCATCCGCAGCAGAAGATAACAACAAAACAATAATTGATCTGAAATACAGCGCGTCCGACTGCGCGTCATGAGCGGCCCAAACATTAAAAATACTTTAATAAAGTCGTTCGAGATGGCGTCGTAAATGCCTTTATCTAGGGGCCCTTTATAGCTACACAGTAAGACCCAGATGATGTTTATACACTTAGATGTAGGCTCTTCGTTTAACAGCCGCGGGGAACGAAACATTCGCGTTTTAGGTATTTGTATTAGTTTTTAAATATTTAAAACATCTTGATCTTGATCTATTTGTGGAAAAGGTTTCGTTGGTACAAAACATACATTTAATCCTTCTGTAGATGAACACATAACAGGTTTATCAGGATGTTAACGTGACGTACGTTGTAATAGAACAGACCAATAATGTCATCATAGCCAAATTGAGGCTATGGCGATCCATCTCATTAGGTAACCCAACTACACAGGACACATTAATATCAAAGTGTTCGAATGTTTGTGTAAACTCAAGTCTTCTCCTTCCTTCATTACATTGTTTTGTTGAACATACTTATCACTACACCTCGAGACAGTCACAAATAGATATATTTTTTTTTAGATTAGATTATATATATATAAATATAAATAAAATAGGAATAACTATTATTTATTACTAATTAATTACATCAATCGTAAAAATATTAAATGGAGTTATTCTAAAACACCAATTTATTTTTATACTTACAATAAGTGCGGTTGTCACATATCAGTAAAACTTAAATTACGAAATGATATCGACTTCGTAGTAGTAATTATAGTAAACAACGGTTCTAGTCTAAAAAGATTTAATTTCTACATTATAGCGGACTATTGCCTTATTGTCATTATTGACAAATTAAAATGTTACCTACTTAAGAATATTCCATTAACGAAGCCTCCGTTCCCGTATTGTGAGCAGGTACCGAAACATAATTAGGACGGTGCAGTAACAATGGACCCGCCCCGTATTGTCTGTCCACGGTGAAGGGGAACTTAACAGAGACTTGATTAACAAGCATGGCGAGTAATAGATATTTTGATTACTTCATAACTAACCCTCGTCTACGTCATACAATACAAGTTACTCTCTTGTATCAGTATTGTATATAATATATTATACATATATATTGTATCTCTCAGTATTGTATCAGACAAGATGTGACTAAGTGGCTGTAGCTACCTACCAAGCTACATAACAGAAAATAATTTATAGCCTACGATAAATACTTACGCGCCAAATTCCTGCTTATATACTACCTGAAGATATACATAATAGCAAGTGTACATTACCAGAAACACTGCTTATATATTACCTGAAGACATACTTACTAGCAAGTGTACATTATCGTTTACCAGAAACATTACCAAGATACCACATACCAGAAACATTACCAAGATACCAAGACATTACCAAGATATAACGTTCGTTCGAATGAAACACGGATAAAAGTAGTCTTGAAAAAGACTTTTTCGTTCGTCGTGAAACAGGAAGCAGTCCCAACAAGGACCTTTTTAATTTAGCTCTGAAAAGAGCTGCTTCGGTCCTAAGAAGAACCTTTGCACGCGTGGAACATCTTCTGTCTTCATTCACGAACACTTACCACACTACGCCTTCATGAAGCAACAATAGTCGTAGTCTCCACGGAACACGGAACAGCAGCGCGCAAGACGTCCGCACGCCACCTCGCATATCGGCCGACTGACGAGCGAGCCGCGCCCCCGCAGTTCACGAACGCGTTGCCCGAGAGGTCCCGAAACGGTACGAACTTTCTGGAATGCGTTCAAGCTCGCATTCCAAAGTCTTCGAGGAATTTCTAGTAATAATAATTACGACTTATTGGCATCTTATTTTTACGCGCTAATTATGTATGTTTTGTCTCTTTTTATTCTATTTGTAATTTTTGTATATAAGCAGGAGTATTTTGTAAATAAAATTATTCTAATAAGCAACCTTCTAAGGAGTATTATTTTACCTCGTGACGATAGGCTGACCAAGCCTACTCTAAGAGTAATACGAAGAACAAGCTCCTAAATGGCTATAACTAATGGAGAATGTTACTAGGTATGCCAAATCGCTTTAAAGTTTGTCCCAGTAAGGCCCCTAAGTAAATAAATATTACTACTTTTTGTTTCATTAAAAAATTCCTAGTAGTTTTGATTTTACAGGCATTCAAACTTTCGAAAAATATTGAGTTCCGCTAACGGTCACGGACCGCCTGTGACGTCACACCACAACGCGGTCACGGCGCTCGCAGCCGGGCGTCCATAATACTTCTTACGATGATATCTCAAAAACTATTCATCTGATTGATATAGTGTAAAGGGCAAATTTAATTTGCAATAAATGCCTAAGCTAACTGACATATTCATTTGGATAAGGATTAATACTGAACTAAAGAAAATTGCTTTGAAAATAACGTAATGTTTTAATAAAAATTTTGAGCATAAAAGTGACAATTGTAAGTAAACAATAAGAGATAGAGATATGTTATCTTGAACTTTTTTGTAGCATTTTTATAGAATTTGTATTCGCTAGTACATTAGTCAAGTATATCTTTGCTAGTTTACGCGGCGTTTGCGTGGAAAGATCCCAGTTGGCGAGATTTTTGGCGACCTATTCAAAATTTAACGCCGTATTTCTGCTAATTTACATACAAGCATAGTAATTTATATGCCTAAACGTTCCTCAAAAATTACCCCTTCTATTGTTGAACTGTAACTGTATAAAAATCCGTTGAGTAGTTTTTGAGTTTATCGCGTTCAAACAGACAGAAAGACGCAGCCGGGCGACTTATTTTTATAATATGTATAAGATTACTTTTTATAAACGTCTTTTATTATAAATGTTCTCAGCTTCCTGCATTTTCGAAGCTGTTATACCTCCGTAGAGTATCTCAAATCACAAATTTTAATCCGATTGAGCTATTGTATCGCGCGCCGCAGGCTGCCCATGACTTCATTCGTTG
>LUGF01017216.1:0-36671 GCA_001625245.1 Calycopis cecrops | reverse complement strand
AACACTTGTTAACTATTTTGAAACTCGCTTTCGCTCGTTTCAAAAAATCCACTCGTGTTTTAATACCCTTCATTATATGACAGTTGCATAAACTTCTATTATTTAATATTTACCTGGAAATAAAAGGCTTATTATATTTATTTACAGTTTATGAAACGAGAGTTAGGTGTTTCAACATTATAATAGAATTAAATATAATCTGAAGTTTTTTTTTTATAGCATAGGAGGCAAACGAGCAGTTAGGTCACCTGATGTAAAGTGAACACCAACGCCCACAGACATCCGCAACACCAGAGGTCTAACAGATGCGTTGCCGACCTTTGAGGAAAGAATAAGCTCTTTTCTTGAAGATCCCTAGGTCGTATCGGTCCGGAAATACCGAGGGGGGCAGCTGATTCCATATTGAAGTAGTGCGTGGGATAAAATTACGCTTATAGCGCACAGTAGTAGACTTCGGGGGATCTAGGTGGTGACGGTGGAATTTGGAATTTCGGCGCGAAGTCCTATAATGGAATTCAGCTGCAGGTATTAATCCGAACAATTCCTCGGAACACTCCTCGTGATAAATACGATAGAAGATGCACAGCGAGCTGACATCTCTACGTAAGGCAAGAGCATCAAGCTGGCGGGTGAGATACTGGTTATCGACGATTCGAGTCGCTCTTCGTTGTATACGGTCAAATGGATCGAGCTGATATTGCGAGGCTCCAGCCCAAAGGTGAAGCAGTACTCCATGTGCGGTCGGACTTGCGCTTTGTAAAGTTGCAGCCGATGGGCTGGTGTGAAGTACTGCTTCGCCCTGCCGAGCACACCTAGCTTTTGCGACGCTAATTTAGCCTTCGTTTCCAAATGACCGATAATCTGAAGTATTTTTAAACAGAGCCGACATCATGTCAGTTAAAAAGAATAAAAAGCAACACGTACACTTTTCGCTCCTTAAAGTTCTATAAATCACTAGCTAATCTTCGTTATGGACTTTTGAGAACCCATGATACCGAGTGCCCAGGAAGGCCTGAAAAATAATGTCTCCTTCACATTAATAATCTTTATAATCGTAATTATAAAATTTAAAACTTCCAAGGAAATGTAAGAGCTAACTTCAGACGACTGTACTTGACGTTGACTTTATTTTCTGATCACTATGAAGAAATGTTCGTGTGTAGGAAGATATTTCAAAAATGTTGCAGACATTCAATTCAAATGTTCAGACTAATGTAACGTGACGATAGTTTCGCCACGTGAATAACACGTTACTATGGCAACAAATTCTGTAATTATGACAAGACAACGTATATATTAGGTTAGCTAGTATTAAATAAAATTGAATTAACTTTAGCTTTTAGTTTAGATGTAATAAAATACTATAAGCTATCTAACAAATTGTTCAGAGCCGCTGAAGTACTGTTATCACTCTAAGTAATAACATTTATACAATTCGCATTAAATTGTCATGCAAATTGACTCTTGTGACAGTGAAAATAATTCAATTTGCGAATACTTTATAAGTACAGGCCGTCCGTAAACACTTGGGGATAAAATAAATACATTTACTAAGAAAATAAGCAAGTTTTAGATTGCACTCGCTTGCAGGTTGTAGTACAACGCGTGTCATATTATTATTATACTAAAATGTAGATCCTGGCGGCAGGAGGCACCCCTGCAGGGGTTTACTCGGCATTGCACTAAGTATCCACCACCTGGGTATCGTACGTAAATATATTCCCATACGCAATTTTCTTATTAGGTAACGGGAAGCCGTGCGAAAACAAGTAAAACCTATGAATACGTCTTGTTCACTAATATCTAATAAGATGACAACTTTCTCTTGACTTTGACTTCCTCAATTTGTGATATTAAGTGTGGACCATTAGGTACACTCAATATATTATTGTCTTAAATTGTGTACAAATAAAATAGAAACCGTGAGAGCGATGAAATAATGTGTGTATACAAGTAAGGATACAGATTGCCTCGTACTTGTGTGTGTTTTGTCGCGATTGTTGTGTGCAAATACAGATGTACTGACAGATCCATAATCATCATCAGTTAAACACAGAATAAGTCCTGCTAGTGGCATTTAACGTGCATGAAAATGGCGTTTATAATTAAATATATGGATATAGACATTGAGATGGTGGGCCTGGAAAATTTACTTTTGTCGTGATTCGAAAATGAAATTCTCTTGCTGGTATTAAACCGAACAATTTGACGAAACACCGGAAAAAAATACGAGAGACTTTTACAAATGAAGCCTGGCTTAAAGTTCTGCTTCATTCTACTAAACACACTCGGTTCCTTTATGTCCAAGTGACCAGTATGATATAGACTTGAAATACATAAAAATAATGAAATCATTCAATCATTTGACGCATGGTGTAAAGTAAATCATTTAAGCCACGGAAAACTATGGCTTAAGTGCGGAATTAGACCACGCGGTGCTGTAAGTAAAATAAAACAAATACCTAAAATTATTATTATATTAAATTTTGTGCGAAAAATGTGTTGTTTTATTATCACGTTACAGCAACTAACAATACCATCAACTACGTTTGACAAGAAATAAATCAAATAGGTATTATGTGGTACTGTGTTCGTTTAGAGACGGTCACACGGTGTGATGTCAATAGCGTGGTTACGGCCATTCCGAGCGAGGCCGCATGTGCGCTAGCTCGTGGCTCGCCGCTGCCCTACTGAGCTACTGATGTATTCGCTGCTGCTGCTGTGTCTGGTGGCGGGCTCGCGGGCGCAGGACTGCAAGGTCGGCGGGCAGAGGGTAATTATCTCGTCCTGGTTACATGGATTCTGATAAATATTAGAATGAAATATTATTTAATTTTATTTTCATCACATCTATTCGAAAAGAGGCAGTTTGATCCTCGTAAACAGGGAGCAAAATAGCTCTTTGATCCCTAGGAACGGAAAGTGATTAGAATTTGGAAGGTGGATAAAATCGTGTGTCAAAGCCCCAATGACCAGATAAGAAATTAATTACTATCCGGCCACACGGGTGTCATGGAGTCATGCCGTCAAGGTGACCTTGATGTCATGAGGCCATGACACCCGTGTAGCCACACCATTTCGAATATTGTATGAACAAATCGCTGGCTTTATGGCAAAATAATATGTCTTCGTTGGCGAAATTAAAAAAAAAACACAGAAAATGATTTTTTTTTTATGGTATAGGGGGGCAAACGAGCAGTCGGAGCCATTGTCATGACTACCGACGCCCATAGACATCTGCATAGAAGACAGCCTCTACACAAATGCGCTGCCCTCTTTTCTCCTCCCACCTCCATGGGCCACCGGCTACTTACACACCGCACGAAACGCAACAGCACAGCTGTCACTTTACGCCAGTCTCGTGTAAGCGAAAGGTACCTCCTCGGTCGTGCCGGCCCAATTCGGCTGCATGCAAGCATGCAGTATGGCACTACCTTACTAAAATGATTAGTTGCAGTACTCATTTTCTCATAGAGGGCGATGAAAAGTAGAGTGTTCACCTCGGGAGCAACACTATTTTTGAAGCTCGAGTACTTTGAATCCCTCGCTGTGCTCAGGATTCTACTTTAATCTAGAATCCTTCGCTCTGCTCTGTATTCAAAAAACACTCTCGCCTGAAAAATAGTATTTTGCTCCCTAGGTTAACAATCTACTATTATTCAACAGTTTCGAGTTTTCAATTATTCATACTAGCTTTGATTGCAAGACTGAATTGATCGCATTTCGTATATCTTTAATATCGCGCAAAAATCTTTAACAACTTTTAGAAGTGAAAATTAATTTGGAGTTGAATGATATCGGTAAAGGCCAACTTTTGATTTGGTTTTGCGGATAATTAGAGATGTCTGTCATCGACATGTTAATAGTCAATGACGGTAAAAAAGTTTGATTGCCCAAGTGAACTCTTTATTTCATAATAAAAATATAAAAAATATGGAAGCTTTAGTTAAATAAAACTGAAATTGTCTTCTCCGTACAATCAATTAACTTATATCATTCTTATGTCCAAGTTTTTCGTCAAGTCCTACCAATCGGACAGCCAATTGTTAAATAATTACCGACTTTAATACACATAGATTTTTGAATAACTATATTGAACAATAAATACCTATTACTTTAGGTGTCAATATTACATTTTGCGGAACAAACTATGGGGGACACTACACAGGTATCGTTGATACCCAGTATAGATGGGCTTCTGCTGCATGCTCTGCAATCCATACCCTGGTATTGCAAGCCGCCGGGTGGACGGCAACATATCGCCCAGGTTTAATGGCAATGTTAGCGTAAAGCAAGCTTGCCGGTTTACCCTATATCTAGATAAGTGTCATCAGGAATTGAGGTCTTGAACGTAGGAATGCGAATAGGACATATCGTACATTAAATGTTATTCTATCTCATTTAATATGAATTTCTATTCATTATTATTATTGTTATTATTATTATATGTTGAGTTGAATTATCCATATTTGTGTTTTCATTCGACTCGACTGGCAGTGAAGAATATGTACTACTCACGTAATGAAGGTTGGAACTGGGTGTGGCGCGCTTCTAACGTTTTCACGGTACGGATTTTAATACGTATGCAAGTGCACTCGCGGTAGTTTATTTTAAGAAGACCGCGGATACAAAACCTGACACTGTACGAACACAGTCAGAGACAGAGCTGGTGGTGTGTGAGTGAGAGGTACTTACCTGTATACAGCGCACTAGTGACGTCATAAGTCTTACAAAAGGAACTGAATTATTTTATAATCCGTTGCTTTTTCATTATTGGAAAATAGTTGTCATGGTAATGTGTAATGTTATGTAGCCTAATTGTCAATCCGTTATTTTGTCCTACAATAGTGTATTTCAAGTCGAGATACCGACTGCAGCATTGTAATATGATATATTGATAAATTATAGCCATTATACTACCGAGAACTGATACCTATACAAGGTTACTTTTTGGTGACCGACCAAATTTTAAAGTAAGTAAGTAATGATCATGCCAAGGGTGTGTTTTAAATTTTATCGTGTAATTGGCCGGTATTAAAAAGTAACCCTGTATAACAAAAAAGTTTTATCAAAATCCGTCTAGTAGTTTTTGCTTGAAAGCTGCACAAGATACACAAAATGATGTCTTCTACAGTTTTATTATATTTAGTCTGGCCATAAATAATGTTACAAATAAAAATATATTACATTTGAATTTGGAACCTGTCATTTTTATATGTTTTCTCATTTTTACGCCAATACATTGTACAATATTTTACGATATTAAAATGGAGTGGGGTGATAAAGAGAACAGACTGCATTTCACAAAGTATGTACGGAGCCAAATGAAATTTATAAAATTCTCCATACATTTGGTATTAGTCAAATATTTGTGTTCCGGGCTATTAATAGGTACAATGAGACTTCCTCTGTTTGTGACAGAGAAAGATCTGGCGGTCCACGTAGTGCTCGTACGAAAAAGGTGGTCAAAGCAGTAAGGGAAATATTTCAAAGAAATCCTGTCCGAAAGTAAAAGATTTTATCTCGGAAAATCAGGATATCAACTCTAACCATGTCGCGTATTTTAAGAGATGACTTAGGACTTGCAGCCTATAAAAGTGGCACTGGTCAGTTCTTAAAGATGAATGGGGTGATAAAATCAAAACTAGTTGTTTCGATTTTCGTACGAATAAGGAATTATGAAGGAATGACTGAGCCGTATTTTTGTGAAAAATGTTTCAAAAAATCGACACAAGTGTATCAAGATACCATTACTGAGAAGGTAGGTAAACCGCTTAATAACACTATGTTCAATAACCAAGTATGGTCCTTCTAGCAAGACTCGGCGCCGGGTCATAAAGCTCGGTCCACGCCGTCTTGGTTGGAAGCGAACGTCTCGGACTTCATCAGAGCTGAAGACTGGCCGTTGTCTAGTCCCGATCTTAATTCGCTGGATTATGTTTTATGATCAGTTTTAGAGGGTACATCTTGCTCTAAACGCCATGATAATTTAAAGCCCCTAAACAATTCTTACGATTGGCAGTGAAGAAATTCATCATGAAAAGAGTGCGTGCTTCTATTGATAACTGGCCTCAACAGAACTGTATTGCTGCAACCAATGGAGACCACTTCCTCCTTCAACCCACGAAACGCAATAGCGTAGCTGTCACTTCACGGCGATATCACGTGGGCGAGGGTTACCTCCTCCGTCGTGCCGGTCCAATGTGGCTGCAACACGCCATGACACTACCGTTTACTAAGTCCGTGTCTAACCAATTTCTTACCTACTTAGAATGGTGGCAGAATTTGAGAATGGTCAATCTAATAATCCACTTAAAATAAATAAACTTGGGTCGTTCACAATTTTTGAACAATAGTTTCGTTGCCGTCACAGAATACAGAAGGTTACAAAATGTAATTTTGTCACCTCGCCTGACCTCTTAACGTATAAATATATAATAGACCTTTTTTGTGTTCACGGGGAAACGTATTTTCGTGCTGCTGCCGGACAGGAGGGAGGGGCCGCGGGTGGTGCCGGGTGCCGACACGCCGGAAGAACTACAAGGGTGCCGTCGTCCGCCTGTGAGGGGCCCCGGGTCCTGCAGCAGCAGGCGCGACTGGTACTGTTACGAGATAGGTCGTTATAATGAAACTAGGTGCCGTGCAATGGGGACTATATAATGGGTATATATTCTATTTCTATTTCTATAATGGTTCTATAGGAGCTCCTATATCTTTTCTAAGTTAAAGCTATCCCTATATCTTGAAGATAAACGATAGTCAGCTAAGAAGATATTGGTGAATCACACGATCATTTAAGATATATGCCGAAAATAAAACAATGAAATAAATAAATATGTAACGCCTCTGGAGTATTAATACCTAAATATTCTTTTAGGTTGAAATCTTTTGCCTGCTGGGTACAGGCACACTCACACACTCTAGATTATAATTATATAATATTATAATTAGTCTAGATTCCGAAGGTAGATTTTTTTTAGAAATCATTTCTGTAGCTATAAAAAAAAACACTGCGTATCTAGCAGCAAGGAAGCGTGCAGCTGCTCAAACCACCATCGAAGCCGCAGCTGACGACGGCAACTGTTGATGATACAAGTACATCTGAAGCTTGTTGACACGAGCCGGGAGCAACTCGATCATTGAAGTGCGTTGCTGACTCGCGGCTGTATATTGTAGGCGAGTGTACTTGTGATACAACACCAGGAGGACATGATGACGCAGGACGTGCGCCGTACAGCGGACGCGACACAGGCGCCTGCGAGTGACACGGAGCGACGCCAGTACTGCAGAACAATATGGTGACGCAGTGCGCCCGACGTATTATTGTTCGTCCGACTTTACCTACTGACGAGTCGTCTGTCTGTTCACAAGAGAGTATATTTATAGCGTGAAGACGGCAAGAGCAGGTAGGTAGTACAATTGCTAGACTTTTCAAATGTGGCTGCCACGATCGTGGAAGTACCTCTCATTAGCATAGTATTAGGTAACTCTGTGTAGAGATGATTATTTTGTGGTTTTATAACTAGGTATATCTTTGTCCTGACTCTCTTATGTCAAAAATATTTGTGCAATTTTCACATGTCTCAATAATTTAACCTATTATTGGTACTTTGCAAGTAGTAGATTTTTTTAACAAATAATTATAAATAGGAAAATCCTACATGAAGGCTAGGTCATTTTCATAGGAGGTTATACTGGTCTTAAGCACCGATATCCGAAAAACCGAATCAGTTGCTCTATTACTTACAGATTAAACCTTACCAGTTGCTCTATTAATAATTTTAGATGTGTATATAATTCGTATATTATTTTTTTATTAATATATAGCAACATTAATTATGCAGAAGTGACACAGGCTATATAGCCTTTGTAAATCAATATGTTAGAGCGTGGCGCTACGTGTGTGCTTCCTGTCTATAGGTTCACGCCTGTTCATAGGACATGACGCAACTTCAGCTGCGCAGATAATTAATTAGTATCATTATTGTCCAAGAAGCACTCGATAGAACACCTTAATGAACTGAACACGTGGCAGGAATGCTGATACAAATCACAAGTATACAAGTTGGTCGTAAGGAGTTTTGGCGAAGTTTGATATTTACGGATATAAGTTTGGAGCTCGGCGAACGTTAACTATTACATTATAAATACCGTTCCAACACTTCAATAACAATACTTATGCCAGTTGCGAGTTCACTTATATTTCTTGACTCGTGGGTCCAATGGAAAGCATGTTTAGTAACAGATTATGAGATCCAGGAACTGACTCCTACCTAAACATTGTTCTTTCTGTAGGTATAGTTATAAAATTTAATTCAAGTACATTTATGAATTTCCATCAAGAAGTGATAATACATTCCATGAACTATATTGCTTTTTTCTGATTAGATAAATTGTAGGATAAATAATAACAAAAGACATGAATAATATTGACTGCTGTAAGACTTCGATATTGAATAGTATTGTTGCATTTTATATAATACAATATTTTTAAAGCAGTCTGTAGCGTTGGAAGTAAAGATTTACGGGTGTTTTTTTTACTGTCACATTTTTATAGTCCTTTTCCTCTGTAGGTTTCATGAACAATGGGTTTCAGCTTTATGGCCTGTCCACATGCACACGGTACGGCGCCGTCGCCGTATTCACGGTGCCCACGGCGCCGTACGCCGTGAATACGGCGCCGTATTTACGGCGTACGGCGCCGTATTCACGGCGAGGGCATCGTGGCACGGTGCCGTCGCCGAGTATAATCAAATATAGACTGTGTGTGAATTTGTATGATAACTTGTAATACTTGTAACTTCTAACTTTTTATACGATTGTAATAATGTGGCCCTGTTTGGACGCAATATTGTGTCATTATAAGTAAACATAGTCTTTATGTTTATTTGAACATTAATACAATACGTATTGTAATAACCAATTTGCGTACCGTACGAAAAAAAAATTGATTACTGCATATAAAATGGATATATTGTTTTATGGTTTATGGGGGGCAAACGATCAGTCGGAGCCATTTTGATGACTACAGACGCCCATAGTATATAAGTTAAGTTACATATAGGTTGTCATACAAATTGAGTCTATATTAGATTATACTATGTATTCCACGGCGAGGGCACCGTGCCACGGTGCCCTCGCCGTGAATACGGTGCCGTATTCACGGCGTACGGCGCCGTGGGCACCGTGAATACGGCGACGGCGCCGTACCGTGTGCATGTGGACAGGCCCTTAGCTGCATGTTACATTTAACATCAAAGGACAAAATTATCATTACGAAAAAATACGCAAGTAATGTTATATTATTTTTGTATATGTATATTTGGAGTTTGATAAAGAAAACATGTTTTTTTTATTTTGAATGCTGACTACAATGTTCCAAAGGTAGGTAATATTTTGCTATTTTAAGTTTATTATTAGTTGTAAATGTTGACTACTTGACTCATCTATCCTAATGTTCCGAAGCATATGACTAGAGGTAGCAATAAGGGAAGCGGGGGGTTTTTAGGAGTTGGGCACTACCGTGTGGCTGTGTTCGTCACTCGCGTGACAGCGCGTCGTCGGCCCGCTGCCGCAACTCCCGGGGCTCTAGCGGCCCGGCCACAGCCACCTCGGTGCGACTTGCGGTTCGGTGAGCGGCGCGGCGACCGCCGTCTGTCTCTCTCTCACTCACGCTTCGAGTATTGCCTCGCCGCTCGCCGCGCGCTGTGGGTGTGGCATGTCACATACATTTTGTATGTCTCGTCTTGCCGCTCACCTCGCCGCTCGCCGCGCCGCAATTCGCACCGCCACGCTGCACTGTGGCTGTGGCACGGCGGTAATGTTTGTCAAGTCGCATGTCACGTGTCGCTACCTGCGCGACGCGCGTGTGTCGCCGCAAATACTTACTATTTAATTACTTACTTGTTTTTTTACATTATAAATAAAAGTAGGTACCTATGTGGAATGTATTATCGTCCATGTCGTATTATCCAGTGACTGTACACACCACGTTAGCCTAGCCTCGTGCTAAGTACCGTAAGGACTTGTGTTATGGGTACTAGACAACGGACAATATATTTAATGTTTTATAAATTTTTAAAATTTTATATATTTAAGATGTTTATTATAAAAATGCATATAATATAAAAGATAAACATCCGTGACCAAGGCGAGATTCGAACCCGCGACCCCTGGCACAACATGCTCCACTTATCCGAGCCCTGTACCACTGCGCCAGCCTGGTCGTCAAATTATATTATTATTAATAGTTGTAAGATCGAGTTCCTCGTGAGTCGTGCTGAGTCATTTCTCTATCAGTACCATCATTCCGTTCATATAATATGTCTAAATCCGTTACCGACTTTTTCGTTAAACATAACTTTTTAGGACTAACCTATTTTTAATTTGGTCACAGATTCTAATTGAGTCTCAGATACCAACTGATATACTAATAAACATGAAATATATTATACAAAAGTATTACTTTCTACAAACGAATCGATCAACTTTTATTTTAGTTTTGTTTTATATGCTGTTTCTTTTATTGTACGTTAACGCTTACAATTATCAACTTAAGTTTTTAACTATCGGGGGCAGACTAAATCTAACAATAAGCAAAAACAATACTTTTATTGATTTCATTATTAACTTGTACTTCAATAACACGTTCGAGCTGCTGCTTCTCCTGGTTCTACATTCGGTCGGCGCGACTTCATTGTCCTCAGATAAAGTTTTCGAAGTTGACTTATTCTGTAAAATTTTATAAATAAGAAAATGTTACATGCAGAATATTCCTGACAAACCAATCTGCTCGGTGACAGAGAAGAAGTTTGCGGTGCCCTTCTCAATAAAACTAAGTTTAGCTTCAACTGAGAGGGAGTTGAACTGTCGCGAACAGCTACGCTTGTTCCAAACAACTCGCCCGGTCTGAGTAGCAGCATGTCAGCTCTGAGACAGGACGAGAGGAGTTAAACAATTGAAATTGGGGTTGTATCTTTACCCATATTATAAAGAGTAAAAGTTTCAAGTTTTATTTGTTTGTGTAGAGTATTCAGAGTATATTGAACTCTCTACGAACTAAATAACAAATCCAAGAATGTCCATCAGGGATTGCCATTGTTTTTATTAATTTCAACATAAATATATAAATGAGTATAGATAATAAAAATATGTCCCATTTACTAGGTCGCTATAAAACTCGTTCAACGAATGGGTGCCCTCGATGGATTTTCTTAGGCTTTTTTAAATACGTAAATATTTTTACATTTATTATCTTTTGTAGCATTGATTTGTAAAATCAGTTTTTTTAACTTTATCCTCTATCAATAACATTCCAACCGTTACGTAGTTTTGGTTATTTATTCTCTTATCGGGAGCAATCGAGCAGTCGGAGACATTTGGTGACTACCTACGCTCATAGACAGATAGATATATTTTTGGTTCCTCATTCAATGGGCCACGGGAAACTCACAGACCACACCAAACGCTACGTCAAAGCAATCACTTCACTGTGCTGTTAGTGCACTTGACAAGGTTCTCTTCTAGGTCGTGTTGGTCTAATTCAGCTTAAAATAAAGCATGACACTCTCTCTTCTCTTCTGTTCTCTGTCGTTATCTATTGGCAGAGCGGTCGTGGTCACGTTGAGGTTAACTCGTTAGTGTTAGAAGTGGACACAGCTTTTCTTACCATCTCCCGCCATCTCTCTCTGTGTACTTCCTACCTTTTTTCTAAGTGGGTTATCCTCATGGATACTCCGCTGCTCAGGGGAGCAGGTAGGTTATGCCGGACTCTTACCGGCTAAACCCCTACCGTGTTTTCTCCTCGCACCGTACGGCGGGAACACGGGCACGCTTTCGCACTCATCCGCGAACCCACCGATCCCTCCCTCGCTCCCGCAGCCTCTCCATGTGGATCATGGAGCCCCCCTCCATGATCCACAGGAACAGCAAGGAGCGCCAGAAAACACAAAGGCGCGCCGTACTTCCAAGGGTCTTCAGTGCGTTGGCCCACCCGAGACCCCATTAAACGGCCACAGAGGACAGGGAGGAGGGCAACGACGCACCTCTTCTCCTCTTGCTTTACTACCCCACCGCATCTGACGGTGCGCCCCCGTTCGGTCGCGGGAGACAGGGTGCACGGCAACGACATACACTCTCCTTGCCTTCAGACGCCAAATAAGTCCGACATCCTCGGACGCATCCAGAGCGGGCCCACTACCAAGCCCACTCAGAGCGTGCCCTCCAGGGATTCCTCTTGGCTTCACCGTGGGGGTCCACACCACGGTTACTGAGCGCCCTCACCGCGACAAGGTGGAGTCGCCGAGGGGGAGGGCCTGTCTGATTTAGCAATCGAAATCATTCGGTGACTCGATAAAACCTCGTGTCGCACAAACAGCCGGCCGGTGGTTCTGTAACGTTCTACACCGGACGTCGCGACTTGAGACAAGACAATTGTCTGTAAAGTAAATGTAACTAAAATATTGTTGTAATGTTAATGTAGTTGATGGTGAAAATGAAACTTACGACTTACTGTGAGAACCATCTGTTACGGGTCGCCGCGTGCCCCAAGGGGCATTTGCGGGCCACTTAGTTTTACACTTACTAATTAATAGTCGATCTCACCCTCGCTGTTACCGCCCTCTTAGTGGCTCCGATGTCAAACTGTAATTATAATTGAGATACACAAATTAATTATGGAGTGGAGTGAGAGGAATAAATGTCAGGTAAGAGGAGAATCAAAGACTGTGAGAAGAAGAATAACCCCAGTTTATTTTAACTCGATTTTACAAAAAATTCTTCGGGAACATTGTACGGCACTTCCAGTCCAAGACAAATAAAAATTAATGTTTTCGTTGGAGCAAACGAATTGCGATTGTTTTAATAACTCAGCATTTAAAGGTTTTCTTGTCCACTGCACTGGATTAATACTTCATCGCATGTTCTTTTAACTAAGTATTACCAAATGCCGATTTTCGTAAGTCTTATAAACGGTACGTTTTTTTTAATTCTGTATTCTAACTAGCTTCCGCCCGCAGCTTCGCCTGCGTGGATTTTGGACATTAAAAATTGAAGTTCTCAATTCTTCCGAATTAAAGAATCACAGCTCCTCCCCCGTAGGTGATAGCGTGATAGTATGTAGCCTATATGTTGACCCGACCTGTTAGTAATATTTATGCAAAATTTGAAGTAAATCTATGGAGTACTTTTTTAGTTTAGCCCGGACCTACGTACAGACAAAAATTCGAAAAACTATATTTTTTGCTACTATATTGATTGTAGATAATTTTTTAAAGAATACTTGGAACGTGAAAAAATATTCATATCCCAGGGGATAAAAAATATCCTATAATCTAAGTCACCTAATACTCTATCTGTATAACAAATTTTATCAAAACCCGTTCAGTAGTTTTGGTGTGATTGACGGACAAACATCCAAACAAATGAACTTTCACATTTATAATATTAGTGTGATAAACCTGTAATTAAGCCGTGCGTATAAAATTCAGATTTTATGTGTATGTATTTACACAGCTAAAACATTTAGCTAGCAAGGTGTAAAAACTAAAAAACAGACAGTTAGGCGGAATGAAGTTCACCAGGTCAGCTAGTAGCAGACATATATGTATCTTTTGTTTCTGCAAGGCTACCAAATCTTACTAATATTATTTACATGAGTGTGGCGCACGAATAAAAGAAAACTTGGATGAATGCATGATCCCAAGTAGTAGTCCCGGGAGATGATTCCTATGTCATTATTTTATTGGGAAAAATTTAGTCAATCTCACACTAAATTCAGAAACACTATACGTACTACACAGAGTTAAAGGGTGTAATATCCCTTCTACTAATGTACCTACAGAAGAATTCTTCTTTTCATTTTGGTGCCATGTTCCTTAAAGAAAACTATTCCGTTCATTTACTCATCATATTCCTGAGCTTAGTGTGACCTTGACTTTAGACCCTGTAACATTGCAACAAAAATAACTAACAACAACTTTGCCCGTAAAAAAAGTATAAATTCATCACATGAGACCATCATCGGGATCAGAAGAGATATAAATGTCATCCCCCAAGAACATTTTATCGGGTTAAGAGATACCCCAAGATACACTTTTTGTGATCCAAATATCTATTTATGCATTTATTTTTACATGTACCACATTAGGTCGCAGCCGAATGTAAAAGACAAAATTATCCCTTGGCATCCCACAGGTAATTTTTTTGGGATAAAAAATATTCTATAGGTATATTGATACAGTTTGTTATACATCCCATTTAACCATATGTCAAATTTCATGAACATCTGATAAGTATGTAGTTTTAGCGTGAAGGAGTAACAAATACATTAAAGTTGTCATCCCATAGCATCCCACAGGAATATTTTTTCGGGATAAAAGTCCTATGTGTTAATCCAAGTCACCCTCTATGTGTGTGCAAAATTTCATGAAAATCGGTTCAGCAGTTTTTACGTGAAGAAGTAACAAACAAACAAACAAACAGACAAACTTTCACATTTATAATATTAATAAGATAAGATTACACAGCACTTACTAGTTCGTAAAATGAAAATAGTATTCTGTCGAATAGGAATTACTTGTACTGGCGTCTCTTCTCAATACACCCGCGTCTGACTGCGACTCTCTATGATTGTACATTGGTTTAGTGTTAATAATTTACTACTGAATAGTAAAAAGACTAAATGTATGAAATTTACCTTGCCAAATGTTAGACAGGTTCCAACCAATGTACTATTAAATGGTGAAACTCTAGATCTAGTGAATTCAACAATATTCCTAGGGATAACACTAGACTCTAAACTGCAGTGGGGTCCCCATATCACTAAACTTGCGAATAGACTTAGTTCTGCAGCATTTGCAGTTAGAAAAATTAGACAAATTACAGATGAATATACTGCAAAATTAGTTTATTTCAGTTACTTCCATAGCATTATGTCTTATGGCATACTGTTGTGGGGAAATGCTGCCGACATAAATGCTATTTTCGTGTTGCAGAAGTGAGCTTTTCGGGCAATATATAAACCAGCCTCTACTACGTCGCTTAGAGATAAATTTAAGGAAATTGGGATACTGACTGTTCACTCTCAATACATTTTAGAAAATGTTTTGTATGTACGAAAGAATATTACTGAATTCAATGTGAAGAGTGCTAATCATGATAGAAATACTAGGAACAGGCACAAACTAGATGTACCATTTCATAGACTGAGCAGAGTAAAGAATTCCTTTAGGGGTCAATGTATACGCCTCTACAATAAAATCCCAGAAAGCGTTCAAAAACTCTCAATTAACAAATTTAAAAAAGTAGTTAAGGAACGCTTGTGTGGTAAGGGATATTACAAAGTAATAGATTTTATGACAGATACCACACCTTGGGAATAGTACCCTCCTCCCAGGCTACTTCTATACAAAAATAAATGTAAATTATATATTTTTTAATGTATATAAATAAAGAATGTATAATGAAGAAATGAATGAGACCCGCTGAGTTTGTTTCGCCGGTTCTTCTCAGGACAGGTCTAGGGTTGAACCGGTGGTAGATGGAAATTTTTGACGTTCAAAAAGCAATTTTTCAAATTCTATTTTGAATAAAAATATTTTGATTTTGATTTGATTTTGATTTTGATTTATGTGACGAGCCGAGCTCCGCCGTGAGAGCTGATGCGTCACACCGGACGAGGGTCTGAGGATTACTCAAATACACGAGGAAAGTGTCGGTACAGCTGTTTGTAACTCTACGCTGAGGAATTTTTTTATTTCATGACTAACTGGGACTCTTCAAGAAATATGTTTTTACATTATTTGCATAAATATTTAATATTAGATGTAATCACTTTACTAATCATCATCATCGCAGACATTGGCTTATTATATATTTTGCAGACGAATTCAGCTTATGAATGTATTTATTCGGAGCCATTTCATAACCTCGGAGGATCCTATTTACCAGCATAATTATTTTTTGTGCAAATTTATTGTCCACCTTGAGCCCTCCCCTCTGATGTGCCACCAAACTCACGAACTAGATTTGCTACTGCATTACTGTCACTTTGTGACAGTTCTCGAGACCTAGGAGTTGTGTCACTTGATTTAGCCTCATATTTTTCAAATTATTGTCGTGCTGCTTGTAATCTATACAAAAAATCAAAATTAAAGTGTTTATTTGTATTAGAAAAATCACTTTTGCACTACATGCTTATAAATGTATATTTGAGGCTGTCTGCTCCCAGCAAGCGCCCGCACGTGGCACCCGCGTCACGCTGGTCTGTGTGGTCTGTGCAGTCTGATTTATTATCTCATGTGCGCAGACTAGTCGAGTCGTCGCTCACTATACAGAATTTATTTCAAGCACTTTTTTGAAAATTAAATTTTTAGAACTACTTATTTTTTTTATTATTTTTAAATATTTGCATAATGGACGCGTTATAAATGTACAGTGTGAATTATAATTTTTGGGGTGCCTACATTATAGGACATATTTAAAGGTAAGTACCAACTAGAACTGTAATAATTTATATACATAATTATCATTCATCAAAGTAGAATAATCAGTTAACGATAGATTTTCTTCTCTTTTTTGACGAAAAATTATCTGTTCAGTTCTAACCTGGATTTATTGCGCAGTGGAAGTGACGATATACTCAGGGGACAAAACAGAATTAGCTTTGTCTGCGATTACGCAGAGCTATATTAAACTTAATAGGTGCAATCACCTTGTGTCTCCGGGGTCCGGCTTAATATATATATCACATTAACCTCTAAAACCTATGGCCATAAATTTCAAGCATGTAATGAGATATACTTAGCCTTCCGTGAAGCTGCAATCCGCCCGAAATATGAATCTTCTTAGGCAAGCCTCTCAAGCGGGGATGTCAAAGTCTTTTATATTCAACTTATACACAACACGAATCAATCACAAGTTCATTTAGTTAGTCAATTAATTTACACTCCCGATAATATCAAAAGGGGAACCAACACTTAACTTAAATTAGCAATCATAAACTCAAGTCTCAAATTATGTACGCGGCCGATCTCAGCGGCATCACACAAGGCATAAAACAATTACAATTACAACAAGTCAGTGAACGATCACTCAAGAGATGTCACAACAATGGCCGCTCTTAAAACTCAAGCGTCTCAAAGCGCGGCAGCGACCGACGAGGCCTCACGCGGACCTCACCGGTATTACAATAATTGATTGCATTAATTGATACTAGATGGCAGCCATATGGTTCAGAACATTATCTAAAATTAGGTGCGTAATCTTTAAATAGGTATTACATTTCAGATCAATACATAATAATTTACAACGCAGTAGACAATGTTTACCGTTTAGGTAGGCACCTACTGTTATCGTTCGGGCATGTTTTTAATTTTCTGACGAATGAGCGAGTTTTGATGATGATGATGACGTTGATATTATTGACCATAACAGCAAATGAAAGTGTAGCGACGGCTTCTGTACGACTCGTACTGCAAGTACCAAGTAGGTTATAGGTAAGCATTTCTCGTAACTTGTGCTATTACTTGAATGTGATTGATGTTTAGTATATGATGTGTTCGATTCGCGTTTCTATACAGGGTTATTTTTTGTTCACCGCTCAAATTTTAAAATAAGGAAGTAAACATCATTCCAAGGGTGTGTTTTAAATTTTATCGTCTAATTGTAATATTTTGGTAAATAAAAATCGATTTGAAATGGTCCTTAAAAATACAGCGATCGTGGTTAATACGCGAAATGTATCGATTTCAAGGTCAGTGACGCCAGCCGTGCGACACTCGTAAGGCGATTCGCACACTGCCACGCATCACGCAGCGTAGTGCGTGAATGCGTGTCCGAACGTTGCTTGTAAGTATCTCCGTTTGTACAGAAAACACGCACAGTCCAACACACAGAAAATGCATCCACGCGCGTTCATGCAGACCACGCGCATACAAGCGGAGAAACGTGTTTTCTATACAAACGGAGATACAAGCAACGTTCGAACACGCATTCACGCGCTACGCTGCGTGATGCGTGGCAGTGTGCGAATCGCCTTAGTCATATCACATATTATGCCACGCGGGGACCAAGAAATATGTTTACAACATGGGACAAAGTAATTTTGACTAATTATTTTTTTATTCTTTTTTAATTCATAAATCGAATGTATTATTGTGCCAAACCTGAAAATTTGGCCGGTGAAAAATAACCCAAGTTGTAATTAGCCTTAATGTAGAATATAAATTTCGATTCATGATGTTATTTCTATTTAATGTCGTAAGATGCGAATACGAATTTAAAAATAAAAAACAATAACTTTTGATAACTCAGGGACGTAAATTGAAGATAACGCAATCTGTTTTCAATTATCACAACACATCACCAAACTAAACATATCGAACATTAGCTGTCAATGCAAATCGTGATATAATATCGTCGAAACCAAACTGCGGTTAAAGCGAAATTCATTAAATAATTTTATAGTATTTTCTCGATTTCTTTGTCTTATAAATAGATTGTTAGAGCTTTTATATGCTTCTATTATTATTACTATTAGTTTTCTAACTAACCGAAGTGGGGGAAAAGCTGATATTTTAACTATAATCTTAAATAAATGTTTATTTACAGAGACTGACAATTCTCGTCTTTTGCTCAAACGACGATCAAAGAAAAACCACATCAATCAGACAGTTAAGATATAAAATGTAAAGTAAACCGAACGACGCAAATATTTGTGTTTTAATTATGTACGGAACGTAATAAATGTTACGCGTTTCATCACAAAACAATTTATGCTGGCAGCACGTGTAAGATGACATTCCCGATGCGAGTACTTCATCCCTCTTCACTTTGACCGCTCGGATTACGGTTCTTAAAATATCTTAATAATACATTTGCAAGTGTTAGTGACTGCATAGCGGTGTGTTCATGCCTGCACGAGCGGGGTAAGACCTCTCGCTAGGTAAAGCGGTATATAAAACCGTATGAAGTTAGCGCTCTGCGTGTTGCGTGGAGTTTGCGAGGTGCGGATAGTCCACGAGGGTAGTGGTTGTAAAGGCAGCGAGGAGGTTGTCCGGCTGTGCTCATGCTCATGGGTGTCGGTTTATATTTTCCCAAGTTTCGGCCTGAGGTCCCTAAACTCGATAGAGTTACAAACTTATCTATCAATTCTAATCTAAACATATCTATGTTATATTGTATAAATTTTCCGGAATTTTTTTAACAACACGAGACGTTTGTGACAGAAATTTGTAAAACATCTTCAAAGGAATATTTGATGCGGCGCGGATCAAAAACGTTACAGAAAGATAAACGCCCACATTACGGACTTCAAATTAATGGTAAATATAAAAAGACAGCGTTAGCGTTCTAAGTGATATTATATTATTTTACTAACAATTATTTACTTTTTCCTCATTTTTAAATATACATGTTTACTCTTTAAATATCCAATCGGTCGATCTACAATGAATGAATAAATATTGATGCATGCATATTATGCTGATGTGTGTGTGCGAGCATTTCGTGCGTGCGTGCGTGTATGCGTGCGTGCGTATGTGAGTGTGTGTGTGTGTGTGTGTGCGTGCGCGTTCGCGTGTATGTGATCTCAATTATAACAAGTAGTGTGAGTCCTCCGCAGCGGAGCTCTTTACAATACCGAGAGTAGGGAGCCAATTACATGGCGGTCCAATGCTTTATCAATTACTTTCCCCCTAAATAGGTTTTGCATGACTGTGTATTGACAGTCACATTACTTGATGTCTGTCGAAATTAAACGGTTGGGATTACAATAAAAGAATATAATTAGAAAAGTTTAAAGAATAAATAGAAAATTTACGCATTCAATAAAAAATAGAAAATTTACGCATTCAATAGATTCAAGACAGAATGCCAGAGATAATTCAAAATGTTCTTTAATGGTAATAAAGTTGGAAGTTTATTGCTGCATTGCAGGCGCGTGGCGCCGGCGCGCCCATGAAGTTACCGCTCGCTCACGTGGTACCGCAAGTGCCTGAGGTCTCGTATTTTACTTTCATAAATTTAATAACAATAATATCTTCTCCCATCACTCTAAAGAGAGCCATCTGCACAGGACAATATTATAACGCACAAGTACATGCGTAGACACAAGTGTACCTACTCTTTATTTCCTCATTCTACTATCCCGATGACACGGCGGAGAGAAATCATCGGCTTCGTGTACTCTCTGAGACTCGCGGTTCCACCATTACCAACTTCCAATATAGAAAAATCCCAAAAATACTTTTTGGCCTGACCCGGGATTCGAACTCTCACGACTGTGTTCGAACATGCTTACCACCGACCTCAGACCAAGAAACAGTCAGTTTATAATAATGTACAACACATAGAGTGGTCCTAATAGATGCACTTTGTGAAGAGTATAAACGCACCTAAGTCATATAAGAGCACACGACAGAAGAAATCGGTATTAAAACCGTCGCGTCGCCGTGGCCGAAACCGGTTAGGACACATCATCATCATCATCAGTATTGAACATACCAAAACCTAACCACTGTCTAGGGCACTCTAGGGTATCTGCAGCGTCTTCATATCTGCTTCTTAGTCAATATTATTTTGTTTAATTATTATTTGCAATAAGTTTATAGTACAAGGGTAGATGGTGAATTATGCCACAATAAAAGGTCGAGTTTGTCCAATGTTGGGTTGATGTTACGTTATACTCTCCAATGCAGAAAGTATTCTCGTCGTACTGTAAATTTTATATTTTTTATATCTGTAAGATCGAATTTTTCTTTGACTGGTTCTTTTCTCGGTCAGTAACTACTTTTATTCCGAACCAGCAGTAGATTTTTGGGAAAGTATAAAAATATCTTTGGATATAATATAATATCTTTTATTAAAGACTCTGATTTCCAAGACTTAGGAGTAATATGTGCAAGTGATCAAAGGATGCCCAAAAATTATTTAGTTTTTGACGACCGCTTGGTGCCGTGGTAACGTTGCTCGGATAAGCGCAGTAGTCGCCGATTCCAATCCTATCAATCACCATCAAATATAGGACTTGGTGACAACGGGACAACTCCATACCATAGGTTTAAGTAAAGTTTAATCTGTGTTTACTAAACATACGACTATGTCGTGTTATTATGTCTTACCATAACCTAGCTGAGGTTTTTATCAACGCACAGCGAAAACTAATGTGGCTAGAAGCATAAAATATGGTACAGGGATCCCTTTCAGGATGTAAGGGCGCTCTAAGAAAATATTTTTAGAAATTCCCTCAGGGGGTAAAATAGGGTGATGAAGTGTATATGAAATATCGGTGATTTATTTCAAATTAAACTTGGGTAAAACCGCGGGGCACAGCTAGTGTTAGTATACTCTTCGTCTCAGTTAGTAAAGGCCAATCGATCAATTACCAGATTTACTAGCGTCCCTGACGCATAAATCACCGTGGCGTGGCCGCCGACGCTCGGTGCAGCCGGCGGCATCGCGTGCGGCGCCGCCCTGTTGTGAAACTAATGCTTTTCTGTTATTTGCATGCAAAAATAGTAGTTTATGCAACTGTCATATAATGAAGGGTATTAAAACACGAGTGGAATTTTTGAAACGAGCGATAGCGAGTTTCAAAATAGTTAACAAGTGTTTTAATACCCGTGTTATATGCAGTTGCATACACTACTTTATCTTCACTAATAATAATAATAATAATAATAATAATAAGTTATTTATTTCTTTGAGCAAAACTTAAGTGCCTAATACAATGTTTGGAGAAAACCCTTTAAGTAAATAAATACCTGTAGTGGGATTCTCCGCTCTTCTACAGGACACAAACACTACAAACATTAAGATTATCTTAATAACACATGTCCACACCGGTATTAACACTAAAATTTGCTAAAACATATTCAAGTTGTTATACATAATATTAAACACAAAACTTTGTTGTTTACTCTAATACAATAAGTATATCAATATTTTGTAATATTTAACTTTACAGTATCTGGTCTGTTCAACTTTTATATAATAATATGTATTTATTTTATAATATTAATTCTAAAACTATTTGCTTTTCGCTAATACTGACTAATAGAATTAATCAATTAAAACCTTGGGCGTCGATTGCCGACTGTCGGCATATGCTAATGACAGTTGACATTGCAGCGCGCGCTGGGCCAATCAGGAGCAAGCGCGCGCTGTTCAGGATTTTGACATACGTCTGTCTCACCATTTTTCTCTCCCTCTCGCTCTCACACAGTGTTATAATGAGATTTTACGATATCGATTTGGATACTATAACATCATGTCAAATTTCTTAAATTGAGTTTTTTGTTGTCTGAGCTATAACAGTAGTCATTATAAGTCAAGTATTGGAAACATAAGTAGAATGTTACAACATTAGTGTAGATAAAATTCATTTCATTACTACCTGAAAGTACCGCAATGCTTTTTTATTACGTGATTCATTTAATGTGGGAATGAAAAGTTTTAATAAGAATCCTTCACCGTTGCAGATGAATGGGATCGAAGATCCTAAGTTAATAACACTAACATAATTCCTTTATGAAAATCAGTGAATCATGTTGAGTACGAGGCTTTGACGTCATCGGAGGTGATTATAACGAAACCTGACGCCGCGGGGGGCACGGGGGGCACTGGGGACGGGCGAGGAGAATTCCGGCGCTGTCTAACGAGGAGCTGAGGCCTGCACTTTCGCCGTTTCACTTACACGTTATCTGCTTGAACATTACAAATAGTTATTAAGAGATAAGTTTATATTAATATGTGTGCCCAAACATTTACTTGGAATATAGCTTCATCGTCATGGGGATCATCATGACCATCACATGATACCAGCGCAAACCGCGGCTCTAAATTTGCGTTTCGCGTGATTTTCTACAGCCCGGAGGTACACCTGTGGGTATTTGGAGCAACGGTATAGTGGTTTGAGACTTTCGTGTTCATTACACATATTGTAATTACTTTACGGGTTTTAACACGGTAAAAATTAAAGGCCAAAATATATACCTTTGCCCGACGTTTCGACTGGGTTACACCAGCCGTGGTCCGGAGCCGACTCTCAGTCGGCTCACAATAAACGGTATAGTGCTACACCAGAGCGATATAGTACTACAGCTGCAGAGCGGTATAGTGCTACAGTAGAGAGGTATAGTGCTACAGCAGAGCGGTCTAGTGCTACAGCAGAGCGGCATAGTGCTACAGCAGAGCCGTACAGTGCTACAGCAGAGCGGTCTAGTGCTACAGCAGAGCCGTACAGTGCTACAGCAGAGCGGTCTAGTGCTACAGCAGAGCGGTCTAGTACTACAGCAGAGCGGTATAATCTTGCGTATATAATAGGCATTGAGAGACACGGGCTCCTTGCTGCTGACTGGTGGACATTCAATTATAATTCAGAATATGTAATAAAATAAATACTTTTTTAGCAAAATATCCTACAAATTACTGCATACGTTGATATAATATTAGCTTATAAGTTATAACAATACGCAGTCGTTGACCTTTGAGGCATCCTACACTGCCCCCCGCCCGCACCCCTGTAGTCCTTGTCCCTTGTCGTCATCCCACTACGTTCGGCACCATAATATGCGATTTTTGTCCCTTTATTGTTTTTGGTTTTAAGCTATCTTAATATATTTTTTAAAACTACCAACTAAAATGTTCCATATCTATAGATGATGAAAATGTTTCAACAGTCATAATAATAATAATAATAATAATAACCTGAAACCATCCAACACATAACCGGAGCATGCACAAGCCTCACACAGACTGACTATACTCACAGACACAACCAGCTAGCAAACATCATACATCAAAAACTAGCACTTAAACATGAACTCATACAAGAAACAGACATACCATACTACAAATACTCACCACAGACAATCCTGGAAAACAAATCACACAAACTCTACTACGACCGCGCTATACTCACTGATACAACCATACACCACAATAGACCGGATATTACTTTACAAGACAAAATAAACAAAATCACTTATCTCATAGATATTGCAGTCCCTAACACCCATAACATACAAAAAACAATAACCGAAAAAATAAATAAATACGTTGACCTTAGAGAAGAAATAATTAGAATTTGGAAACAAAATAAAGTTTATGTGATCCCCATAGTGATATCTACAACCGGGGTCGTCCCTAAAGCCATCCACCAAAGTATGAATACAATAGACTTACACAATAAAATAATACATATTCTACAAAAAGCCGCGATACTGAACACATGCAGAATAGTGAGAAAGTTCATGCAATTACCTGAAAGCGACCATCCCACCACCACACACTAGTACGTACCTACTGCATCTACTTGGCTATGGCCCGTAGATGCAGAAAGTAACCAGCATTATGCTGAGCAATAAAAATTTAAAATATAATAATAATAATAATAATAATAATAATAATATTTGTGGACTTTACACACACTAATATGTGATATGTGTACATAATATGTGCTGTGATGTTCTCATTTAATAGCAAATGTTTATGTACGGCAGTAAACTGTACAGCTGATGAGAATTGATGATGATGACGGTCGGGCTGTAAATATAAAGCTGCAGCTGAAGGTTTATTTGTGGGTCGTTACGTTTATAGTGACAGTAAATAGAAGGTGCTGGTGTGTCGTAACGTTACACGATGCGTACTGAATGTTCTCGGTACAGCGCAAGACCTTCATAGGAAATTAAAATAAGCATTTTTCTAAGTTTACGACAAATCAGAATTTCATCACACTGCAATGAAATAATAACAAATCACTTTGATTATAAAATTGCTACGCTACGCGAACGATGTCGCGGGCATCAGCTAGTTGTTTATATGACGATACACTCACTCTGGCATGCACGTATGTTCACATGTAGTATAGGGGGACAAAGGAGCAATCGGGGGTTTTTGATGATTACCGACGCCAATACGAATCCGTATAATATTTACTTGTTACCTCGTAAAAAGGGCCACCAGCTACTCACAAGCATCATGGCACACGACACACAGATGTCACATTATTTCCATGCAGATATGACCTAGTTAGTCAGTAAATGAGCACAACTGGTCTGTGTGACTGTATCTCAGTCATGATTTAAATAAGAACAAATAATTATATGAGTGTTTGAAGAGGCGTGTCTCCGAATATTGTTGTGAAGGCGGTAGCTTCGTGGCAGTTCAAACAGACGCACCCTAATGAGCGGCGGTCAACACACTTAACACAATTTGAATGTATCACTATATTTCGGTTCGCTGGAATTAGCGAGACGGGGAGAATGGGCAGACGAAACGAACGTAACAGAGGAAAGTGTTTTAGGCTCGGACACGTGTTACAGCCCCAGGCGCTCGCACCCTTTAGTTGTTGTGAAAAGTCACAAGCCAATAAAAAAATAAACTTTTCGTAGCACAGGGAAGTATATTATATTATATATTGGCCGTGCATGAATTTCTTTCCTTTAGTTTATTTATAATACTCCAGCAATGCCGGTATTATTAGAGAAAGAGTAATCTCCCCGGTCGTGCCGGCTCCTCCCACCGGCATTCAGCAACATGCCGTTTACAAAGACTCGTTGAGTTGCCGTCGAGTCCGTGCCAAGTCCATTTATAAAGCAATATAAAGGGGACAGAGCAGACATGTGAGCCATTTGGTCTCTTCCGTCGCCCGTTAGCATCCCCACAGTCTGCTGTTACGCCCCCTGGCACCTGCATGAACTTTTTGCTACTAAATCAACGCTGAGTCTGTTGAAATCCAGTTATTTATATTCAATACCTCCACTCAACTACAACACCGAACTGAATTTTCATTCTATCAAAATTTTACTCTGTTACCGATTTTCCCAAGTGTTCAAGTTGAAAAATCGACTTTTAAATTGGTGATTACGTCAGAAGAAGTACAGTCAGCTTAATAAAGGTTTGACTGCCCGTCTGCGGCGGGAGAACACGTTTCAATTGTTGTTTTGAGGTTTATTTTTAGATCGTATATAAGTAATGTCTATAATGTTAAAGTATTGTTGTAATTACTTATTTAACCGAACCGGCAGTGGTATGAACATGTATATTTTACACATATTTTTGTTTTATAGTACCTTGTACGGTATGAGTAAGGTACTTCAACGCTACTACATAAGTAGATCGATACACGTAACAATTCTTATCCTATAATGAAACTGCAACTCTTCTTAATCCAAATATATAAAATACTAGCTGCGCTCTGCGGTTTCACCCGCGTAAATTTCGATCCCGTGGAAAATCATCCCGTGGCATCCCATAGAAATATTTTTTCGCGATAAAAACTATCCTGTGTTAATCCAAGTTTCTATTCATGTGTGTGCATTTCATGCAAATCGGTTCAGCAGTTTTTGCGAGGAGTAACAAACAAACAAACAAACAAACTTACAAACTTTCGCATTTATAATATTAATAGGAAGGATCTAAGAACGTGGAGGAAACGCGAAGGATCGCTATCGCTTGATACTTGGTTCTCTCTACCTACTCCGGAAATTGTTAGAGCTCTGTGCCAAAAGGCTAATCACCCAGACTTCGCTGTCCGTCCGTCTGTCACCCGTCCACACCCGGCTCACGAGGGTCACATCTCGCATCTCCCTCGTGGACCGCGACAGCCATACTGTTGGAAATGTTACAGATGACTACCGTCACATTGTTGCTGCCTGTACTAACATTAGCAAATATTTAATACATCACTGAAGAAAAAATGAGTTCGGTTGCTGGAATATGCCGTTGAACCCTCGCTGTGCGGTCCGTGCCGCACTTGGCCGGTGTTATTTATAATATGTAGTTAAACGTGTAAATAATCTTTATCCTCATAAGGGCCTGTAATACCTTAGTTCATTATATTATTATTATTCAATAACACGTATAATGTATCTGATGCGGTTTTACACCTAGAGCAAGCTTCAATTTAAATAGTGATTGGTATTTTACGTACAACTTTTCCATTAAGAATATTATGTATGTCTGTCCGTTGAACATAAATCGGGTGATAGTTATGAGTTAGATAAAGAAATGAAATGAATCTACGCTCTAGTCGTGCCATTAACTTGCCATATATTTACGCGCCTCGAAACTCGTGTGGCTGTTGGTAGCTGAGAGTTAAATGAGCAAACATAACATTTTTATGCAAACTTTAATTCTCTATGACTTTTTTTACCTAAGTATACTATATCTGATCATAAGGTTAGGAGTTGGGAAATGGTTTTAAACAAAATAACCTGTGTACACTGTACAACGCCTATTACGGTGAACTCTCCGACGCGTGTGTCGTCTCCACAACGGTGCGGCCTGCGGTATAATTATATATTACAGAGTTGTAGAACATTTTATGAGGTTTCTTTGGATATAAGAATCTTAAAATGTGAACATATTATGTTCTTTATCTAATCCATATAATAACAACTTTTGGGTTCCCGTCACACTTATATAGGTACCTAAACATAGAGTATGCCCGTGTACTTCGCTTGACTTAGAAATATGGATAGTCTAAAATGAGATTGTACCTCATATCGAAATCAGTTTGTTTTATTTTCATCCCTTTTGTGTATTTAAATGAATACAAATGACATTTAAATTTTGCATTCAACAGTCAATTAATAAAATATATCTTCACACTATTTTAAGTCCTAAAATGCCCGTAAAGTGTACTTCCTATTTGCATAATTGTAATATCCTCTCGGGTCGCGGACAATTGCGTTAAAATCAAGTAAAATTGAAATTCAATATGGCCGCGGGGTACACGGGGCCAGCAATTATGATATTCAAATTATTTACAGGTCACCAACATAAAAGAGCTTCGTAGCTTAATACAACACATTTCTTTAAAGGTCAAACAAAATGTAAGATCTTTGTAAATGTTCATTGGAAAATAATCGCTACATGAAATAGGCGATTAACTGAAGATAACATAAACCTTTGTAGCGAGCTGTGCACTAGCTACGAGGGATACGCTTTGTGGGACGTTTCTGTTTCGTTTCTGTTTTAAGTAACTAACTAAGTAACAAGACTCTTGACGTTTTTGAAGTATTTTGTTTTTCTATACGACACTAAAAGTTAATAATGAAGAGAGAGGTTGTTGCACAGTAAGAGCGATGCGACCGGTACATACAGGTGTCTCGCTCTCACCGCACTGACGTCAGTACCAGCAGGTACCAGGCACCATGTCGTCTCAGCTCTAACAACTAACATTTTAATCAGCACTCGGCAGTGTTACCTCGAGTGTCGCGGAGATCCCGGCGCCGGTGCGAAGAAGCTGAGTATCGTGCAGATGATTAGGTTATTTGAATAATATTATGCCTATCCTATGGTGGCCCAAATGATTTTGTTTTTTAAGCTAAACGACTAGTTGTATCATAAAAATAGAAAATTACAAAACATTTAAACTGTACGCACCTATATAAAATAACGTCTGTACGTATACCTACACGTACCTACAGAAGAGAGAGCAGAGAGTTTCAGAGACAATACGGCCGTCATAAACTTTAAATCTTGTTCTTCTTAATATACACAGTTTCTCAAACCACCTATGGGATAGTGTAGGCACTTAGCGCGTTTTTTAGTATTTATTTCTTTATTTATTTATTTGGTTCGTCAACAATTGATTACACGTGATACACCAAATATAAAAGACATACAATCTTATACAAGTCAATCGCATATCAATTACTTAAAGAGAAACTAAGCGTGTATAGTTATAATTAAAAAAGTCAAACATAATACAAAATATAATGAATTGGTCAAACTATAGTATAGTACTGACAGGTAGTCAACTGTGATCAGTTGTTTCACTGTTTATTTGTTTTTTCTCTCATAAAAACACGATACTGCGAGATACAGTTGCAAAACTTTTTGATGCTGCTTATATTTCATCCACCACATTAAAAGTAAGAAAAAGTTAAATCCAACCGTGTCTCCAACTTTTTCTATTAAGGAGATCATTTTGTTTGACAAAGACATTACCGTTGTAAAGAACAGATAGAGCCCAGATCGGTCGCGGTAACATCGCTAGCCGGATCTTTATTAATACGTTGTACTTATCTCTTTTTTAAATATCTATCATTTTTTTAGCGAAGCGGGAGAAATCACACTGCGAACCTTTTAGTAAGTACCGGCACCAATAGATATCCTCACAACCCGAGGTAATGCCACTGCATCTTGTGTACGCATGAAACCCAAATCCTTCATGTTTCCACGTTGCATGTCGTTTTTGGATTCTTAATTAAGTTCTATCGTTAATAACCCGCAGCACTACTTGACGGCCACACAAAGTGCCGCTCCGCTCCTCCGCCGACCAAACGGCCGAGCTCTGTTCTATCTTTGCATTACCATTTAATATTGTTTTTATTTGCCGTCAGATGGCGGCCGACAAGCGACTCCGACAACTTTAAGCACCGAGTTTTACGAGGCGCAATAAAGCGAGGCCAGAAGTAATCGCTGCTGCCGTCGAAACTCGTTTAAAGGCTGAAGAAGAAATATGGCGGGCCGTTATGAACCAACTTATTACACAATACGTTTGATTTTATTGAATTCAAGGACTTCAACCATTCTGTAAATACAAATATATTCTGAAACAAATTGGTTTCAAATGTTGGTGCCAGTTATAGCGAAACTAGGGCTAATTTAGCCCTTCCATAATTTAATGAATTTCTTTTTTTATGGTATAGGGGGTCAAACGAGCAGTCGGAGCCATTTACATGACTACTGACACCCATAAACATCCGAATAGAGACTATGCAGAAGCGCTGTCCTCCTTTCTCCTCCCACCTCCACAGGCCACCGGCTATATGCACACCGCAATCTATACAATATTTTGAAGTAATGTGAATTTTACTAAATTAATTGTCCAACCAGATATTAAAATAGAGTTTTGATATATGTAAAATGATTTTTTTTTATTTCCTGCTAGACTGATTCTCATGAAATTTTGTGTGCTTATTGTGTAGGTCTGAGAGTCGCCCAACATCTATCTTTCATCTGCCTATTGTGTAGGTCTGAGAGTCGCCCAACGTCTATCTTTCATCTGCCTATTGTGTAGGTCTGACAGTCGCCCAACATCTATCTTTCATCTGCCTATTGTGTAGGTCTGAAAGTCGCCCAACATCTATCTTTCATCTGCCTATTGTGTAGGTCTGAGAGTCGCCCAACATCTATCTTTCATCTGCCTATTGTGTAGGTCTGAGAGTCGCCCAACATCTATCTTTCATCTCTATATTTCCACGGGATCGATCCCCCACACGCTCCCGAGCGCAGCACAAGCCTGTCTCGCAGGCGCCACTCGCTCGAGCTGCTCTCACTTCTAACTACACATCAGTCGAAGGTGCCCTCAATAGGGTATTCTACACTATTAAAAATACGCTACGAATTGTTATCATCCTATTAGATAATATTATAATAACCCATATACATGTGTATTTTATGCAAAATTATACATATTTTTTAAAAAAATTGCGAAATAAAGTAGCAATTATTTGTCAACGTCAAAAACGTTTTGTGATCGGTTGAAACTCAGATGACGTCACCGGCAAGTGAACACTAGCCGAATTACCTAGTGATTGACACTTCATTTACTTGTGTTTCACGTCAATCTAATCATATTGCGCCGCCATGACAGTTTGCACTGTTTTAGGAGCGAGTGTAATAACTCAAACTTTAACATTATTTTTTGTTGTTAATACTGCTTATTTTCTGGAAATATTTATGTAACGTGTTTAACAGGTCATAAAGTATGAAATAAAAAAAATAAAAAAATTGTCAAATACCCTATTCTTCAACACAACGTCCGCCTGCGGTATGCTGAATACTTCTTACATCGAGTTTTGCCACATATAAAGGCTTTGTGATCATTTTTGTATTTCGTTGCGTAAAAGGTTTGTGAAACATAATTCAAATTCGGATGATTTCCTGAACTTCTGGACCATTTTTTATAAAATTTCGAACAAATATGTAACCGTCTTATATATAAAATAACTAAATATTAATAATATGACTCATATTTTCTAAAAACCGCCGCCCTTTGTTAAGGATAATGTTTTCCTAAAAAGACTTCTCCAACTGTTTTACTCTATAATCAATGCAAATCAGGTACTAAGAAGACATTGATACATATACTTCTGAATATATTCGGGTAATTCAATGATAAAAAGCCGTTCGTATTATTCCGAATAACATTTAACGACGCGAACGAAAATTTGGCAAAAGTTGTCCGGAAAATTAGAGACAAGATTTTTGTCTGTACTTCCTGAAGTAATCGGAAGTGGCGAGAAAATCTTTTCGTGGCCTTTGCATAATAATATTGATAGAAGATATTGATAGCTATGAGTAGGAAGATATTACTTTTTTAAAAACATATTTCTATAGATTTTGATTCTTTTTTACAGCACAAGGAAATTGAGCAGTCATTGCTCTCTCTTGCTGCTACATCTGTCCACACAACCTTATTGGATTCAATCAGGACGAAGCACCGAGGCAGGCGGTACTTCAAGTGCCCACTGACGCCCTTAAACATCCACACAACTAGATGCTACGTGGATAATATTTTTGCCTCCTTCTCCCAACTCTCCCCCCTGCGTTTATGAGAGTCCCCCGCACTCTCACGAACGCAACACGACAGGCGCCGCAGTAGCCGCTCAGCCAGACCGACTACCCCGAGGCCCGGCTGCACCGACCCAATTCTTCTACGACGCAACTCAAGTTACCTCCACAACAACATTTGTAAACGATAGGCTGTCAAAACTAGAATTAACGGCTATTATACAGATTAGATTTCTTTTTTTAGGGTCAGCGCAGACAGAACGGAGCGCAGCGGAGAGGATTTTAGTAACGCAATTAAAAATAAACTTTACTCTTATTGCAATAAAGTGCATAAATGCTTGAACCTGACAAAAAATGCTCGCGCGTCCTCGAGGATGCGCGGGAATGATTGCATGCTTTATTGTGATATGTTTAGAGTTTATTTTTAATTGCGTTAATAAAATCCTCTCCGCTGCGCTCCGTTCTGTCTGCGCTGACCCTTACAGTCTTGATATAAACACAAAATATTTATGTAATATAGTAATAATAATGTAATATAATAATATATTTTATAATATTTTGGAACTGTTTCTCATTAAGCCAATCATGTGCGGTTCACCCTCATCCTTCCGGGTGAAGTGATACTCCGTCCGACAATTACTACCGATCCTACATCATCATCAACAACATCCTCCAGGTGAGTATTTAGCAACATCGTCCACAATCCACTACTATGTTGTTAGGAATTTGTTTAACGTTCACCGCTCTGTACATGTGCGTCGACTGTCGCGCCCGCTAGCGCCTGTCACGTGCACTTCTCGGGTATATCGGTAACCTAGCAACTGGGTAATACGTAATGCATATCAAACACTCACAGTCGTGCCGCTACCTGCAGGCTGTAGTGCACGCAGACCATTTGTGTTAATATCTCGTACACCAGCCTAAACCGAGCCCATTATGGATTGCGAGTTAGGGTTGTCACAGTTTTAAATGTACCTATTCATTCTTACATTCCGTGACCATAGTGTCAAGGGGAATACCTTACGTGGTAGCGACGTGGTGAACATTGCAGCTTATTTATTACGTCTAAAAAGACGACGCTCGAGAGTCAGTTTGCACCGGCGCTATGTAAAAAGGAGAAGTAAGCCGGATTGCCCGACTATCGATGAAGCTGCACTGACCTTTAGTCCTTAGCGTAATTTCTACCTAAAAAAAAAAAAAGCCGGATTGAGATGCTACGTCGAATTACACACGATCCATGTGAGGTGTGTGCGTTTACACGCATTAAATCTGTCCTAAATAGTAATTATACACCCATAGGTTGTGTCGATGTACCTACTTATCAGTTTAGTAGATTTTACGGGAATGAAAAACAAAAATACATTTAAATATAAATAAAGCCCCTTAATTTTATACACACCCATTACTTACTTCAAAAAAGCTTTTCCGAATTTACAAAAAAAAAAATGAGTTAGTTTTGCCGTGGCCATTAATAAAAATTGTACATAAATAATTAAAATTGGGTTAAAAAACACTACATATTACAAAGTAAGGTTTACATTTAGGCCACGTAGCATTAAACAATAATTTCCTCAACTATGGCCAAACAGAACCAAGCGAGCAGTCGGGACATTTCATAGACATCCATCATCATCAACATCACACCATGTAACAAGCGACTACAAACACTTTGCTGTGGAGGCGTCACGAGGTGAGAGATGAGTGAATGGTATGTCGCCGGATATTCCGATTTAATTTGACTGCAATGCAAAATAACACTATCTATTACAATATTAGTAAGGTTTTGAGAGTCAACCCTACAAGACACGGTCCGTCCGGCCGCACCGAGAGCATCCGCCCTCGATAACATTATCCGGACGATAATTGATACGGAATTAGATTAGCGAGAGTGGGGCGAGCTGTGGGCGTGTTGTGTAGCCTGCTAGTGGTGGCAGCTACATCACAGGCGAACTGGACCGGCGCCACCCGGGAGGTGCGGGTGTCCAGCCACTGAAGTAACACACAGTAACACATTCGCTTGTTCAATTTATAAGAATGAGGAACTTGGCGGCCCCGCGCCTCGCACGAGCAGTCGACAGTCCTGCACACACTCGTGCACTATCACAAGTAGTGGAGTTCCTGGGGGTTTTTACCTCGGACTAGAGTTACAGTGAATGAATTAATATGATCGATGTAAGATATTGTTTTTAAACTATAAATTGCAATGTTTACCCAATTTTTTTGTGCATTTCATTTTTTTTTTTAACCAATTATTATAAAAAAATATAATGTTCGACCATATATTTTCACTTAAAACAGTTTTTTTTTATTTATATGTTAAATCTTACCCGAGTAGACAAATAGGAACATTTTTCAAAGATGTATGTGTATGAAAATAGCAGTAGGGATCTCGAACAGGCAGAAAAACGCAGAGCGGAGAGCGGAGAGGCAGCTGCTGTATACAATGGAATTTCTCGGCTAGTTTAATAATTATAAGTAAATGAAATGTACTCTATTGTGTACATTTAAAATAATAAGGTAATCACTTACGACTAATGAAAAGCAAAAAAAAATATTAGTACAGAATCTGTTTATTTAAATATTTCCGCTGCACTGTAAACATGTTACACTGCAGTATAAACCACTTATTCGGCATCCACACGTAGCTCCACAACCCTTTTTGAATTACAAAATAACATTTGTAATAAATTATCCGGAGCAAGTAATTGATTCATTGCTATTGGAATGTACATGTTATTGGCATACTTCCATCACCAATTTTCAATAACTACGTAATTTCCTAGCCATATCTGAATTTATAGGTACACTCTTTTAAGGTGCTCAAACGCTGCATCAGTTGTTGCAGGCAGTGATGACGAAATACTTAACACTCGTATTTTTGGCTGTTGCTTTTATGAAAGAATTGAACCTGAATTGTATTTAAATCATGAGTTTTAGACGGTTTTACGGTTTTATATGCTCCAGGCACTCCACTAAAGCTCTACTTGGTTAGAGATCGGCAATTATCACATTAGGGTTTATTCTAAAATGCGCCTTCTAAGGCATATTTTAATAATTATCATTAGCCTTAACTTATTATAACGAACTTTGTATAAAAATTACGTAAGTGTCCCAAAAATATACGTTCAAACTTGCAGCGGTCGTGTCATTTAATTTTTTGCAGAGTTTTCTAGTTCATGTCCAGAGTTCGTGACCCAATATCAACAAAATTTGATGACGCATGTGGAGCTCAGCCAAAGCCAACCAAAATTGATTTTTAGAATAGAAGTGACACCGTCAGCTCAACCGGTGGAAAGGCAGATAAAAATATATTAATTAAGTTTGTTTTTTTTTAAGAAATAAATGAAATGCAAGTGTTTTTTACTGACGACTGCAGAGGAGGAAATGATTATTGAAATTCGGCCTGGAGAATATTCCATCGTATCTACTTCCAAATATTTGAAGATAATATATTATATGATAGACAATATTATTATGATAGACAATATTATTATGATAGACAATATTATTATGATAGACAGTGAACCGCCTGCCGCTAGCCACGCCACCACCGCTCCTGGCACCAGCTCCGAGAACAACCGCTCCCTCTGTTCGTGGTGTCCACCTACTTCAATAAACCGAAACACCTCGTGATGTTAATTCGTACAACTTCTAATGATGTTCGCACTGAAATGTTCGAAGTTCTATTACTATTACACGGTGATGTAAAATATTACACGAAATGTGACGCTGTACGCCTCAGACTCGGGAATATTCGTTACATTAATTACAATTTATGTGTCGAAGGGCATAGTGTTGTTGTCTGTATCGCTAGTATAATATTATATATTTTGTTCCAGCCTCAGTGTTCCTGGGTTGTTTAAGTTTTTGTAAATAGTAACAAAAACGAAGTGGTAGTTAAACATGCACTAGTTTCCATTACTTTCCCTCCCTCTCTCTTTCTCTCTCTCTCTTGTATAAGTGTAGGTAATGCGCGTGCCAACACACAGTTTGTGACTAGCGAGGCATCATGTGAACCATAGATATCAGCACGAACTTTCTAATCTTATTCCTCAGTAACGGAGGGCAGCTGCGCCCGGCGGTATTACCACTGTCTGGTTCCATTGGCCTCAATTTCCCACTGTTATTTTCTAGTATAAAATACCGTTATTAAATATCGACACCAAGCACTTGGCAGCGCCGCTCTATAATTCCGTCGACTTCCAAATAAAACGTGAATTAAACTGTTGATGTTCTGTCACGGTGCGGCGCGCGGCGGTCGCGGCGGTCGCGGTGGAGCTGTTACTGTAGTTCTCGGCGGCATGTTTAATGACTGCGGCCCAAATGTTTTTATTGACTTTGTTTAATGTGCAGGTACATTTATTAGCGCGAACTTGCATTTTATGTGGCGATAAATTGTAGGTTCAGTTGATGGCTGTCACCTTTTTAGTCTATAGGGACAAACGAACGCAACTTTAATAGCTACTGACATCCACATATTATCAGCATAATTTCGTAGGCAGATGCGCTTCCATCCTTTACTCCTTCCTTCCCTTAACCTGACAAAACGCAACAATACAAACATTAAAGAGCCTGTTCAGATTAAGCGTTTTCCGAGCGAGTCGACTCGCGCGTTTCAATGGCGTCGAGATACCGCGTTTCACGCGCGTCTAAGCTGGGAATCCAGTAATGAGGAGTACCAGTTCCTATATAATACAATGTACTCTGTGAGTACCAGTCTGTGTCATGTTGGATCGGATACAGGGGTTGTAAATGGAAAACGTACTATGATGTACTATGACATACCGTTGATGGAAAATGTCTTTTTTTTCTTCGGGATCACCAGGTTCACTAAAACTTTTGACTTTTTCTTTCCAGTTTCTTTCTACTTTTTATGGTTCTATGGCAATAATTTGATAATTTCATATTCCATATGAATACTCTTTTTCAACTTCGATAAAAATGTTCGGTATTATTCGAATGAAATATGCATATATACGCTTATTATATACAGGCTCTTAGTCTTTGCAGGCTCTGAGGCGCTTTCGGATGCAATGCAAAATTGAGCTCCCTCGTACTGTGTTAATATTTAAAGTGTGATGTAATAAGAAGCACCCGGACTCTCAACACAAACACGAGGTGTGTGTTCCGGTGCCACTTGAACT
>LUGF01017199.1:63769-90492 GCA_001625245.1 Calycopis cecrops | reverse complement strand
AGACGGGCCATCGAACCCCGGATTACCCAGCGGGTTTCACTCCCACCACCGCCTCGCGACAGCTTTGGTGGCTCTATAAAAGAATATTCCACATTTATATATTTAGCAGCCGCTGCTGCTCCTCGCTCAGCTATTCCTTGAAAAATTAAGAATAATACAATTAAAAATATTATAATTAATAAACTATACCAAAAAGGTTCTCTACTGTTGCCTTTTAGCCCTTAATGGATCCTATCTTCTATCTAACGTCCTAAATAAAAAGAATGACAGTATTATACTCCAGAGTGGCGCAGCGCAACTACAGATAATATCGTATTCCATGTCCCATTTATGCAGGAGATTTGGATCGGGGGTATCGGATAGAACCCCTAATATCTTCACTCATGTGCAGGTAAAAAGAGATATGAAAGAAAGAATGCTGCAAGCGCGCTGTATGTCTGTACCAGCCCTTGTGCTCCTGTGTGGTACCACTCAGTGTCGTCTGATAGTATCATCTCCTCACTAGTATTTGGGGTCTTCTATTGACCCCACAGAGTGTCTCTTACCTCTCACGTCCAGATAGAATGAGTGATGTAAGAAGGAATGCTGCACACGCGCAGTACATCGGTACCAGCCCTCGTGCTCCGGCGTGGCGGAGCGCAGCCACACGGTGCCGTCGGAGAGTATCGTGCCCTCACTCGAGTCCGGGGACTCGGACTGACCCCACAGGATGTGTCGCCAGTTCTCACCATCTGTACCAGCCAAGTACAAACATTTTCGAATCACGTCTTTTTGAGTTCCGTCTTCCACTCTTCAAAATGAGGATTGGAGTCTGGCCTCTGACCCTTTGGATTTTGTCAGTATGTTGCTTTCTAAGCAATTGGTTTATTTGAAAACCAAAAGCCCATAGATACATTTTCTTCTAAGATTTCTCTTTTCCTATTTATTTTTCTATTCGCTCAGGTTTAGTATTGTTTGTGAGTAATATTATGAGTGGTAGCTCATTAGAAGAAAACGGAAATTAAGATGTATGCATTACAAATAAGGTGTTGTTTTTGACATCTAGTCTATGGGTGTTAATAGACGTAAATATCTCCAAACTTCTCTTTTGACCTATTATTCTATACAGTAAAACTATGTACTTTAAAGTCAATGATCACAACCAACACAGCAAAAAACATAAAGCAGAAAGTTTCTTTTTTGTTTCTCATTTTTAGCGTTGGTTTTGTACGTACCTGTAGCATACTCCCAAGATATTCTTGGTTGCGGCTGACCCTTCGCTGAGCACGGCAGGAGCACCGCGGCGCCGGCGGACACCGAAGTGTTCTGAGGTCTCCACACCCAAATCGGAGGCTCTGTGGGAAGAAACTACTTTATTCGTTATGCCATTTTGTAAGGCAAATTGTAAATCCAGCATCGAAAGTTGAAGAAAATTTCCAAAGCCTTCCCAATAATACAAACACTGTAAACGACGAATAATATATTTAATTTCGACTGAATAAATTGTTTTATTGCAGAAGAGGGCGAACAAGTAGTCAGTCTTTTTGTGACTACTGACATTACATCTTTTAACCCTCCTCCTTTGCGAGGATTAAATCAAGTTGCACAAAACGAGACAGCCAGTATTACGGCATATTGCACGATGGTCTTTCTGAAGAAGATAATACTGCATTTTAGCTAAAGCTATTGCATTTTGTATTGTATTGTATGTTGTATGGATATTTTTTGGAAAATTGATTATGGCTGCAGATAGTATTTGTAAAGTAATTTACCTTTTACAATCAGAGTTGCGCCATGGGAGACAGTCCCGAAGTCATTGGTCGCTCGACAGGAGTATTCACCGCTATGCGCCGAGGTAAGATCCTGGATAACTAATAATGTGAAGAAGTCCATATTCTTCTGTTCCACCTAAAATATTTAATTTGATTTATATTTTTTCGTACAATGGCATATTGAGAATTACATCAACAAAGTTCTTATGCAGGAAGTTCTAAAGAGAAAAACAAACATTTGCTTTTACTATAAAAAAAATCAGCGAAGTTTATTTTTGCTCTAATATTCGCATTCTTAAATAAAAATAATCAATGTAGATACGACATTATGGTGTTAGTTACCATCTTTCTCTTTAGTTTCCAAGTCACAATATTATTTTAAGTAATAAAAATGTGCAACAAACCTTTAGAGCTGATGGAATCGGTAGATTATCCTTATGCCATGTAAACTGAATGGGTTTGTCTCCTGACACCAGGCTGCATGTCGCTTGTGTGCTTCCTCCCACCTCCAGTTCTTCGGGGAATTGGAAGGGCATTATCTTAGGTGGTTCTGTTGACAAAAATAACACTTAGTATTCCAATGTATATTGCCTTTCAGCATTATTTTTTTTCTGTCCTATCCATGACAATGATATAATTGTTATCATTATCAAGACAAGTTTTTATAGGTGTAATATTGCCGAAATTGCCGATGTTCTGCAATTATTTTTTTACCGCGTACAACAGTACTATGGAACCAGATGCCTTCCTCGGTATTTCCGATCCGTTGGACTTAGGGATCTTCAAGAAAAGAGCATTCCTCTTCCTTAAAGGCCGGCAACGCGCCTGCAAGACACCTACTTTTGCGGATGTCTATGGGCGGTGGTAGTCACTAGCCACGTGCTCGTTTGCCTCCTATATCATAAAAAAAACTCAAATTTGTCTAATACCTACCGGATAGGAACTATCAAACATAAAAAAAAAACATGTGCAACTCCAAAGCGGCTAAACCGATTTTTTAAGTTATACTTCTTTGGGCAGGGCAGATAAGAAACAACAGTGACGAGCAGTTGTTAACATTTACAGTAACATTCATGTTTAATATTTATATGTACTAATATTATGAATCTGATAGTTTGTTTGTTCAGTTGAGCACTACTTACGAACTACTGATATAAGCCATGTGCAATTAAACTACTACGCATTGAAGCCGAGTAAGTATGTGTGGCATGTAAAACATGTGAAACAGCGGACGCGGCAAATTTTTAATAAGTTATGATAATGACTATAACTTCTGGCATGCGTACTTCTATGGTTGGTTGATCGCATGGTTAAAAAGGACACTTATTAAAATTGTATTTATGTATATTTTGGTAGTTGATTAGTGTGTATATAGTAAGTATATTTATTTTTATTCTACTACAGATTTTTAACCAACAAAATAAAATAGATAGCGCAATTAGTAGGAGTTATAAAAGTTTTACATTTTTCACGTCGATGATTTGTTTTAACAAACACTGCGTTAAATAAATACAAAACTAGCTGAAGAAACGGTATCAAAGCGTTCTACTTTAATATTTGTTGTTTGTTTTCAATTTTCTCGTTTCTTAATTGCCCGGGACCTGAATGATAAGCAGAGCGGAAAAACAACAGACAAGTTATATTCATCGTTATATTTCAAAGTAAAATGTGAATATACATGTTTCTTCTGTGGCCTAATTAGACCGGCTACACGGAGCTGCGACCCCATTAGGACTGCTATACAGGACGTAAATAGAAAAATATGATATTTGCCTAAAAATTCAGTTGTAAGTGTTTGTTTGTGTGTGCATTTGTTTAATTGTGCCCGCCACGTCCAGTGAGTTATCTTTTGCTCTCTATTCTGTGCATTTCTTGAGCTTTGTGCATCTACGTAGAAATTGTGGACTTTTTTTTCTCGTCCTACGTCCATAGACCGGCTACTTACGCACCGCACAAAACGCGACAGCATACCTGTCACTTTACGTCAATCTCGTGAAAGCGAGAAGTACCCGGTCCCCGGTACGCATTGGGCCGGCAAGACCGGGTTCGGTACCCGGTCTTGCCGGCCCAATGCGCCTGTATGCAAGCATGCAGTGTGGCACTACCTCTTACAAAAACTTTCCCTTAAATGAAATGTAACTTACTATGAACTTCTATCCGCACTGTCCGCCGCGCCAGCTCCCCGCTCTCGGCCCGCACCTCGCACGTGTAGCTGCCCGCCACCGAGCCCCTGATGGACGGCAGGCGGAGCACCCCCCGGTCGTCGTCGCCTGTCTCCAGCAGCGTGTCCACCGTCGTGCCGTCGTCGCGACGCCATACCACCTCCCTTGGAGTGTATTATTAGTAGATACTAAGCAGTAAGTACATAATTATTATAATGATATAATACTATGTGGTTATTTTATACTACGCTACTTATTTTAATATTTTCAGAAATATAATAATTTCAAAAAAAATCATAATTTTTCCCAGATATGGACAATGGGACAAAGCTATTGTATTTAATAATTTTTTTTTATCTTTTATTTCATAAATCGAATGTATTATTGATTTTGAACAAAACCTGAAAATATGGCCGGTGACCAAAAAATAACCCTGTGTAGTGTCGATAAATAAAAAAAGATCAATGGACTACGTCAATTAAAAACTTTTCCATCAAACAAACAAACAGAAAGAAGACATAACGTGTTTTCATTATAATAATAAAATCAAGTTTTGCACTTTTCAAAATAAACAAATAAATGTTATTTGTTGTTTTAAATTTCTAATCATAATTGCCAAACGACGCCGCCATACTAAATGTATGTAGTTCCTCCTGCGACTTTTGTCATCTCCTTTCGTTAACCGATAATTATATCCTTTTGTGGGGTCTGTAGCAAATTCTATTTTAGGGCTCGACTCTAGGACTAGCTAAAGGATCTTTAGTCCACCTAGAATTTACATTATAGCGGGGCCTGTAGCAATTGTAATTTTCAATACGTGGTTAATCCGACTGCCTTCCTTATCTCCGCTAGCCGTTAGCATTTACTTTATGATTATTATTTTTCAGTATCTATTGCACACGAAGATAGAGGAGCTCCTAGAGTACTACCCGGCCCAGGTTACAAATGTAAAAATATTTCAATAAAGTAAAAGCGCGATAATACTTAAAATTGTATAAAAGTACTCAACATTTGTTCGTAAATTCTATGAAATCAATTAATTTTCATTAAACTTTTATATATTCAATGCTCGTGCAAACCAGACCCTTTCAAAAATAAAATATTTCTGGGAAATTTATATTTATCGCTAAAAATAAACTCATTTCCATAGAATCACAACATTACACACATAGACACACAAGCCATTAAGTTATAAAAGTAAAAGCTGTTTTGAAGTTCCGATTAAATACTCGATTAAACTTATTATAAACTTGTGAGTCAGAATTACGGGCTAAGTAGAAGTAATTAATATATTATATGAAGCATGTAAGTAGCATGAAGCATGTATAAAGCATGTAAACAAGTATGGCTGGTAGTTAGGAGTTATGTAGTAAGAGGTGGTGTCACGCTGCATGCATGCTTATATGATAGTGACGTAAAATGACAGCTGGGCGTTACGTGCGGCGTATACGTAGCCGATGGCCTATGAAGGAGGGAGTAGGAAAGTGGTGCAACCCATTCGCATAACTTCTATGCCGATGCCTGTGGGAGGCGGTAGTCATGAAAATGGTTCCGACTACTTATTTGCTCCTTTACGCTATAAAATCTAACAGCTACTTGACACTATAGTAGCAACCTGTAAGGGCACGGACACGCTACTTTTAGCTACGATCGGTGATTTAGCGACTGCTCCGATGCTCGATGCTAAATCGCGACTAAATCACCGCGTTTGGCGTTTTTAGTGTGCGTTGGGGAGTGTCTGGTCGCTGCATTCAGCTTCTAAAAAGCGATTAAATCGCCGATTCTAAAAGTAGCGAGTGTGCGATGGCTCTAAAATGAACCCTGCAGCTTGTATTACAGTATACTTACTTTATGGGATATCCGGAATACGGGCAGTAGAGCATGACGTCTGCTTCAGTTTTCACGTGGATGGGTGGCAGGTATCTGATGTTAGGCGGACCTGAACAAAATAACATCGTACTTTAATGTATACTAATAATAAAAAGCTGAAGAATTTGTATGTGCGCTAATCTCTGTAACTACTGATCTGACTTGAAAATCCATTTTAGTACTAGTTAGTCCATTTAGCGAGGAAGGCTATAGATCACGTTTTAATCTACTGCGGTAAAAAATGGATTCACGTAAACGAAGTTACGGGCGTCCGCTAGTATAATATACTGAATACGATATAAATGGCTTAAATATAAAATGCTGAATAGGTTTTGTTGTAAGGTTTAAGCCGAAAACCGATACGCTTACCCAATTTTTAAATTAATATATGATATGTAGGTACCGGGATTATGTTGTCGTAACCAAAGAGCTTACAAAAGAGACGTATTCAAAGGAAGAGAAGTTATTAAAATATTTTAATACAATCTCGATATAATATATAAAATTCTCGTATTATAATGTTAGTTACCATATTCTTCCTAAACGGCTCCGACCGATTCTCATGAAATTTTGTGTGCATAACATCAATTTTTCATCTCGGTATTTCGACGGGATTGAAACCTACGCTAGTGAAGCAAGTAATTATATAAATATGCTACATCTAATGTGTAGCACAAACGTTTTAATCTAATGTATTGCTTGTTATAACTCTCAGTTGGCCGTTCAGTTTTGTAATGAACAAATCCAAAAATAGTATTTATCGGGTACTACTTTATTGAAGAAGTTATAAAATTGATTCAACGCTTTGAATGTTATTCGCTCAGTCGTGATAATGATCAGCGCACTTAACTGTGGTTAATAACGTTTTTGTGCAATATTTACAATATTTTTTTTAATTCTCATGTTTTTTTTATTATAAATAGCTAGCGTATATCGGTTCCACGTAACTCAATTGACATATCGGAATTATATATATGGTTATTTAATTTCTTATGTTAGTTAGTTGCGCTCCGCGATTTCACCCGCCTAAGTTTCGATCCCGTGGAAATATCGAGGTAAAAATAGATTTTGACCGATTCTCAGACCTACCCGATATGCCACACAAAATTTCACGGGAATCGGTCTAGCCATTTCGTAGGAGTATTATAAATAACATTGTGACACGAGAATTTTATATATACAGGGTCATTTTTTGGTCACCGGCCAAATTTTCAGGTTTGGTTCAAAATCATTAATACATTCAATTTATGAAATAAAAAAAGAAAAAAAATAATTTTATAAAATTACCTTATCCCATATAAAACATATTTCTTGGTCACCAAGTGGCATCTGACTCCCGAGTGTCGCTCGGCCGACGTCATTGACCTTGATAGTAGAGTCGATACATTTCACGTATGAACAACGATCAATGTATTTTTGAAGACCACTTCAAATCGATTTTTATTTAACAAAATATTACAATAAGTCGATAAAATTTAAAACACACCCTTGGAATAAAACGTACTTTCTAATTTTAAAATTTGGCTGGTGACCAAAAAGTAACCCAGTATAGAGATTTTAAGCCGGCGAAACAGCAAGGCACAGCTAGTAAAACACTCACCAAATACGTTGAGCCGCGCATGATGCGCGTGAGATCCGCCCGAGTTGGTCGCGTTGCAGCCGTACCTTCCCCCCTCGTCTGCGCTCCGTATGTTTATGCTCAGCGTCGACACTATGGTGCCATCTTCCCCCCCGGATATGGGTTCAGCTCTTGTGTTCACACTATACCTAATGAATACAATCTTGTTAATATTATAAATGCGAAAGTTTGTTTGTTACTCCTTCACGCTAAAACTGCTGAACCTATTTTCAGGAAATTTGGTTCACACATAGACGGTAAATTTTGAACATATAGCATAGTTTTTATTCCGAAAAAAATGTTTCTACGGGATGCCGTGGGATGATTTTCCACGATATCAAAATTTACGCAGGTGAAACCGCGGGGCGCAGCTAGTTAATTATATAATTTTAAATGGAACAATAATTATATCAAGGCATAATATTATTTTCATAGTTATATGATATTTACAGATGCTTTGCCCTCCCTTCCTCATCCTTCCACAAGCCATTGGCTAGTCAACACCACATGAAACGCACAGCTGTCACATTGCGCCGGTATCATGTAGATGAGAGGTACCTCCCGTGTTGTTCCGGCTCAGTTCAGCTGCATGCAGGTAATTCCATGTATACAACATAGCATTACCTCCATGGCATTACTTTTATAATATCATCATAGTACGTCTTATTCCGACTCTTTACTCGCGCCACAAAAGATTGCGAAAGCTTTGATCTGCGAGTGTGGAAGACTTCATGGCAGTTGCGATTTGAAGCGAAGAAAATGATGTCGTCGGAGGGTAAATAATGTCACAGCGCCAAGGATCGCGGCTCAAGTGTAATAATGTAGAACCGTAATATTAAAGACGTCAATTATATGCGTGTAGTACGCATATAATTGACGTCTTTAATATTACATTAAATTAAATTTGTAATAATTAAGTAATTGTAGCAATCTCGTAGCAGTCTCGTAGCAGTCTACGAGATTGCTCAATCTAATATGCAGCTAGGCTTAAATTTACGCACTGATAAACCTTCAACTTATGGGTCAAGAAACTGTCAGATATGGACATAACCGATGTCATAGCCTTATACCGGCACGATGTGAGCAATAGATACAAGCCCAATTTTAATTTACCAGCCCACGTCTACTGCAGACACTGCCTCTTACCGTTAATATAACTATAATAAAAAACCATATAATTAAACTTGTTGTCAGTTTACTTGTAATTGTACTTGGATTTAATTTCTTAGAGGAACTTATAAGGATTGAGGAGTCAGTGCAAGTTAAATTTAAGTTGGTGGGCCGCGACCCTTGTTCCTTATCATTATCTATATATTTATACGTGAAGCAAAAACTTCGAAAAAATTTTTACGACAATTACGCGGACGGAGGAGTAGGAAATTTGGCACACGTGTAGTTTACGTGTAAGAGAATTGCAGAACGCAAATTTTTTTAGTAATAATGTTTACAAGTACTTTAGTTTAATAAATAAAACTTTACACACACTACCATGTATTTGACACATTGATATATAATGACACATGTATTGATGAAGTTTCTATGTGTCTTTTGCAAGTGTTGAAAATTCTACATAAATTATTTACCTTAGTTACAATGACATAACAAAGCATGTGATATTTACTTTTTAATTACAAAAAAGTTTCACTTAGATCGAGTTTCGATCTTCGCGGGATCACTAGATAGTGATAGTTTCGCAATTACTGCAATAAATGCATTGTGTGTATTCATTGCATTGCAGCTAAATCGAGCCGGCATGACTTCTCGCTCACAAAATACCGCTTTAGATACAGCTATGTTGTCACGCTTTATGCGGTGTGCTATTACCATTGGTCCTCGGAGGGGAAACAGAGGGAGGGCAACGCATCTAAATTGTAAAAGCTTATAGCTGTATGTATCGCTAATACACGTCAAAAGCATTGGTTAGTCATTTATACTAAAAAAAAAGTGTGACACTTACTTATCAGGCGCTGACGGCAACGGCCTGTCGTCCAAGGTCCAGACAATTCGTGGTGAAGGGACCCCGGTGGCAGCGCATCTGAACGCTATACTCTGCCCCACCCGCGTTATGGCTTCGCTGAAGGTGGAGACCAGACGAGGTAGTCTGTCTAAAATACCACCAAGCAAATTTAGATTCATACTCTATTAGACGCTTGTTTGAGACTTTTGCGTTTGTTATACATTTTGTAGTTACTTCATGGGTACACAATAAAATATCTTTTTTATGATATAGGAGGGCAAACGAGCAGTCGGAGCTATTTTCATGACTTCCGACGCCCATAGAGGCTGTAAGGATGCGTTGCCCTCCATTCTCCTCCCACCTCCACAGGCCACCGGCTACTTACACACCGCACGAAACGCAACAGCACAGCTATCACTTTACGCCGGTCTCGTGTAAGCGAGAGATACCTACCCGACCGTGCCTGCCGGATACGGTGCATGCAGTGTGTAGTAATTTTAATAAATAAGAGGTAGTGCACCTCTTAGTTATTAAAATTACTGGCAAAAACAGGGATTACGTAGTCACCAGACGGCTAGTGACCACAGTTGGTGTAACTCGGCCGAAACGTCGAGCAAAGGTAAATGTTTTCGCTAGTATCCTTAATAAATGTTTGATCGTGTTAAAACCCTTAAAGTAACTAAAACATGTATATAAGAACATTTTTTATATTTAAAAATAATAGTTTATAAGCACGTTGAGAGTAAATAATTCTTATAAATGGAAGAGTGCTCTTATACGGTATATTATGTATATCCCTCACTCTCTCTTCTTTATATCTCTCTCTTTTTTCTTTCTATCTCTCATATTGTAACGAGTACAGTTTAGCGTGACCACGACTACTGTTATTGTCACTTCGATCTATTCTCTCACATTCCCTTTTACTTTCTCTGTCTCTTTCATCCTTCTTCCGATTTCTAAATCAGTAAACTCAGATATCGCATTAGAAATTAAATTACCTGCAATAACCAACTCAGCGCCAGCGACAGCAGAGTCCAAGTGATCGAACGCAGTGCATTGATAGAGGCCAACATGGTGTGGCCGCACCGGCCCGAGCGCGAGGCGCGCTTGAGGAGAGTGCAGGGGGCGGCCCTCGTGCTGCCAGCTCAACGTGACCCCTCCACCGCGACCGCCGTGTATCGTGCAGTTGAAGCTACCACTCCCGCCAGTTCCCAGCATCTACAGTTGAAACGAGGTATTAGACACATCCGTCATATATTTGTAGGTTAAAAGCATTGCATTGGATTTGGGCCGGCACGACCGGGGAGTTTCTTAAGTGCAAACATCACTGTGGACATAGGTCACCGGCCAAATTTTCAGTTTTGGTTCAGAATCAATAATATATTCGATTTATGAAATAAAAAATATTAAAAAAAATAATTAGATACAATTACTTTGTCCCATGTCGTTAAACATATTTCTTGGTCACCACGTGCATCACACTCGCGACTCACGGAAGGCCGACGTCACTGACCTTGAAGTCGATACATTTCGTATAAGAACAACAATCGATGACTTTTTAAGGGACATTTCAAATCGATTTTTATTTAACAAAATATTACAATTAGAAGATAAAATTTAAAACACACCCTTGGAATGATGTTTACTTCCTTACTTTAACATTTGGCCGGTGACCAAAAATAACCCTGTTTATGGGAAAATAAATGCATAGCCAAAAATGATGATTCCACCTGTAACTATTTTATTTTTATATTCAGCTGCTATAAAATTTATCCAAAACCCAAAACCCCGACAAAAAGTTAATGTTTGTTCCAGTAGAAAAAAGATTAAGAATTTACTAGTGGGATAGAATAACTCGAGTCAATAAAGAGGTAAATCTTAAATGGCAGATATAAAGTTGCGACGATATTCGATTTACTTCTCTATTGACTCTGATACATGCACTCACTAATGGATTCGGTGTGACAGAGACAGTGAGCGGCTCGTACACCGCCAGCCCACTCGCGGCGCCTCGCCCGCCGAGCAGGCGTAGCGTATCGCGTGGTGGCTGCGTACGCTGGGCAGCACAAGTGTGCCGCTCCGCACGACCCCCTCCCCTGTCGACACCCACACGCCGTTCGCTTCCTGTCGCTGCCAACTGATGATTTAATTGCTATGTACCTATTTGGCTAGGTTTAGTTACGACTTAATTGTCTATATATAAGATTAGTTCTTAAGGAGGATAAGGAGTTAATAGCTGGCTATTTTTATATCATTCACATAGTCTCTTTCAAAATTAAACTACATACTTGTGTGATTGGCGGATGTTTACAATGGGCATGGATTGTGACATGGACCACACCAACTGATAATTTAATTGTGATGTACCGTCTGGCTAGGCCTGTGTCTCAACATATGAGAACACATATTGAAAAATATAGCAGGGCTAATAATACTACATAATAATATTAATAGTGAGGCTCTGGTCAAAGTGATTAAAACCACTGCGAAACGGGTATACGTCAGCCGTGCGGTGGTTGCTGCCAAAGTATACCTACGGCACGGTGCATACCTAAACGACCGATACACGATACCACTTTGGCAGATAGATAAGCCTATGGTCTTATGGTAAGGCGAGTGCACATAATATATTACCATAATTGAGAAAAGGGGTATACCAAAATAATGCTAGTTACCGACAAATATATCATTATTATGCTTAATTTTATTTTATTGTACTGGGAATTGTATTTGTGAATTTTTTTCTTAGGAAATCAACGATTAATATTGCATTTAAACATATACGCCTTTTACAGTTAAAAAAAACTTGAAAAAGCCTACAAAAAACTATACGGATAACGATAATATTTTTTGAGTGATTACGATTTATTTTTATATAAATAAAAATTAAATTGATCGAATAATATGCATTCATAGTCTACATTCATTAATTTATATGATAAGATTCATTATCCATTCTTAAATTCATTCAATGTAATAGAAGGTACAATGTACACACATGTAGCTATAACGTTTTGAAAGACGATGTTAAACTAAACCAAACAATATAATATTTACTTACGTAATGGTGTGCTTGTTGTACTGTCTCATGAAGCACGGAAGCAGCACCGTGTCGCCCGCCTTAGCCTCGATCGAGTTGAGCTCTACACTCTCCAACCAACTGCTGTCTACAAACAAACATTATACAATGTGAATGTCCTAATTTAATAAGCAACTAGAATTATGAACTACATTTCTTTTCAAAAAGTATCTAGAAAGCCATGAGGAAATAATTGAACTAAAAGATTACTCATTGAGAAACAATTTAAGCGCATGGTATGAAAAAATAGGATAGTTAAAATAGAATTAAACAATAAAAGTGAAGTAATAGCGGCCAGTAGCAGGATATCTTGCAATAATGTAACATGTAAGACTTGTGACTATATTTCACAAAGATAAGTGTTGTGATTGCTTTAAAATTTAAATGCGAGACCGACTGGCGCTTTGCCATGTTTGGCTACATCACTAAAACATCAAATTTAAGGTATTTATTCACTCCCACCATTACTAGTATGTTCGCTTGGCAGAAGGTAAAGTTACAAAACGTTTTAACTTTGACGATAACGTTATCATCACTTTGAACGAAATAGTCGTGTTATTTACAACACATAAAGCTTACCATCTGTCGTGAGCTTGCGCGCCGGGCTGGGCGTGTCGAGCGCCAAACATGAATATTCAGCCTCGACGTCGGCCTGCGTGAGCTCCGAGCCAAGTAACAGCCCGCCAGCGCCGGATATCCATCGCGTATCTACAACATTACAACTACCTTCTGACAACGGTTCCGAAATGAACAATGTTTATGTTTTTTATCTCGCTGACCTTATACTTGGTTGAACTATTTTCCTTCTTAATTAATTCTCTTGGTATATATTTTAAAAGGGTAAATTCTAAAAAAAATGCTATGTAACATATAGCCTATGACACACACTGAACAGTGTAGATTTCTGCATGTGTCATATATTTCATGTTTGGAACAGTATTTGCCCTTTACCCCTTAGTAACAACGATAAAAAGTTTACCTCTTTATAATATACTAGCTGTGCCCCTCGGTTTCACCCGTGTTTAATTTCTAAGAAATCCATATAAACTTCAACACCCTATTTCACCCCCTTAGGGGTTGAATTTCTAAAAATCCTTTCTTAGCGGATGCCTACGTCGTAACATCTACCTGGATGCCAAATTTCAGCTTGATCCGTCCAGTGGTTTGGGCTGTGCGTTGATAGATGGCTATATCACGTTTGAGTTTTATATATATATACTAGCTGCGCCCCGCGGTTTCACCCGCGTAACTTTCGATCCCGTGGGAATATCGGGATGAAAAATAGATGTTGGCCGATTCTCAGCCTACTCAATATGCTTACAAAATTTCATGAGAATCGGTCAAGCCGTTTCGGAGGAGTACCCGCGTAACTTTCGATCCCGTGGGAATATCGAGATGAAAAATAGATGTTGGCCGATTCTCAGACCTACTCAATATGCTCACAAAATTTCATGAGAATCGGTCAAGCCGTTTCGGAGGAGTATGGCAACGAAAACTGTGACACGAGAATTTTATATATTAGATAGATAATAGCAATATAATATAAGCAGTCGGAACATTTTGATCATGGCCGTGCCATCCAGCCGGGTTCAGAATAATTGCTGTGATGATGAGTTTGCCCTTTCCCTCCTCCCCTGTCATGGGACAAAAGAAAGCCGATGGCATGTCACATTGCAGTGATGTAATGTGATTGAGAGATACAGCATCCCACTACCTATTGTCTCTTATTATTGAAGAGTCACATGATAGATATTGGATCACCCGATGATGATCACAAGAAATGAAGCACGGCCTGAGGAGGGCCGATACAGGGTGTAACAACGACAATTTTTCTCAGAGGCAGTCCGACAGTCCCCAGGGAAGAGAAGTCTGGCCTTTTCGCCGAGACCAGCTTGTCGCTAGAGGGAGCCTGTTGTCTGCAGATAGGGGACTCTTCGAATACCGAGCTTCTAGGTCTCATACCTCTGCGCCAAAAAAAAGACACGCCTGGCGTTCGTTGAGAAACGCTCATCTCAAACACTGTACTACTGATATGTATAGACCAAATAGTAATTACGACCATTTTAGTCATAATTAATAATTAATTTTAATAATATTTGTTATAATTCACTGCAATTTACATACATTTATACCTTTTTAAATAGTAATATATAAAAATGTATGTTTGTCTGTATGTTCTTTATAGAACCATAAAATATACACTTGATCATGTGATGAACTGTAGCAAAGTTGTTGTACATGAGCCCACGAAAGTTTCTGAGTTAGTAAAACGACGACAATTTTCGAGAGATGGCGCCACTGTTATTCCAACCTACCTATAGGTTGATAGATCAATAAAATGGTTCAAAATAAATGAATGTTTGTGTATGTAATGTCTTTCTTTTATTTGAGTTGATGGCATAGCAACACGCTCAGGGTAAGTAGTTATATAAAATATATATTTCATTGAAATCCCGATAATTGTGCCGAGTAAATTGTCCCGTTGCCATGTCGTCGCAATTCGAATTTACCGAGGCGACAAAGCGATACCTATTAAATTAGCGAATTCAAATTGATTAATAGTCTGTAAAGGATCTCATATACGTTACGATTTGTCGGTACGACGTGTCGTTTCAGGTAAATCGGAACAATGAATAGGTATTATAAACTAGCTTAAAGGGCGGCTGTATAAAGGTTCGTGAGATTGATATATCTAGACATACATGTTATTTAAATACTATAATAAATACCACACTATAAGATGTGATAGCTTTTCTATATAGTGTACTACAATATGCCTTCGTGGGATAGAGTAGTCACTTAAATGATGTTTTCCGACCGTTACGTCAGATCGTACAGACATGTCGTGCCATCTAAGCAGCCGTTTATATTAACAATAGCAAGAGCTGAAAGTAATTAATTCGATATATCATTGCGATTGGATATTAAAAGCTACCTTTGAGAGATTATTATAGAAAATTTAAAATTATATGTTTACTTTTGCTTTTGCTACGCATTTTTTGTATGTATTTTTTTCATAATCACAATAAAACATTTGACCGATTGCCAGTTTTATATTGGATATTCATTGCTGAAAATGATAACAAATTTTTATTAGATAACAACCTAATAGACAAACAATCTTTAAAAAATAAGCAGACAAAATCCTAAATATGTATGGAAAATGAGAGCAAGCAGTTTGAGCACTTTGAAGAGTTTTTAAAACAGACAGGGATAAATAAGAAATCAAAGCAATTTCATGTCTAACGACGCGCATTATTCAGTCTCATATTCAGATTCAGATTGCTCTTCTACAGACCAACCCTTTTTGGGGCATCGGCTACTCATAAGTCGCACTAAGCGCAACGTCATCACTTTTGGGGCATCCCAAACTGGCCGCAATATGGCACTACCTCTTTCTAAAATTACCAAGGCCCATACTCAAACATAATAATTCTGAAGAAAAGGAAGGTCAAGCCTTTCCCTCCAAAAGACAACATATTTCTAGTTAAGACAACGATTTCTACATTTCTTGCTCTAACATGTAAGTGAGAGTTACGAACAGAGAAAGCTAGTGGTGAGTAGATTTTTTAAATACTTACACATTAAAACTTGTATACCTATATACTTATCTATAAAAAAATACAAATAGTATTTTGTCATTATTAAAGCTCTTCGTTGTATAACGAAAATGAAAGGACGCTTTAGAATCCTTAAAAATTAGACCACCTTATAAATGTTTATCAGTATTTTCTCACTCATCATTCTATTATATTCTATTACTAGCATTCGCGCGCGCGGATTTCGAACTTTAAAAATGGAGAATAATAATAATAATAAGTAATAATTCATATAAAGCCACAGAAAAGTTGACGACGCTGCCCTGTTTGCCCACTTTTATAAGTCGTTATTTTGACATAGTTGATACATAATCCTGGGATGCGAGTCCGACTCGCACGTGATCGGTTTTTTCCTACCTATGCGAATAATCACATATTCACATTTTTCTGTGGCTCTATATATAATTATTACTTATTAGTATTATTGTTATAATTTATAATAGCGTTATAAATGCTTGAAGAATTTCATTTTTGTTAAATTTTATTCTATCTTTATCAAGAAAAAATATTTTCTATCTGCATTTAATTATTTCCTTAACAACCGTTATCTGTGTGCTTAATTTTAGTCCCTAAAAGGCTATTATAGTACGTCACCGATGTGAATCAGCGCAGAAGGCTTAAACTAGATCGACGACCGATCATTAATCCTGGCGCCCATCTTTTACGGGATTTAACGAAAGCGGGAAGTGATTTTTGTACTTTTTCCTTAACTTTCAAATAGGATTTTTATTTTATCCGCACTGTTAAACTGTTATTTCTTGATTGATTGCTAAATGATTCATGGATTATGTTCGAGATTTTGACTTTAAGTATTGTTTCTCTATCCAGCGAATATTAAGGCGCAACGATGATGTGTAATAATGTAATATTAGCAGGTAATATGATAGGATGGGAAATAGTGTTTTACCCGACTGTGTCCGAAAGAAGCCTAAATGGCTAAAAAAATGAAAGTAAACATTTGAGTGTCAGTATATTCGTCTTGATACCGTAAATAGGTCGAAATATTTTAGCAGATTTTCACTTTACTCTTATACAATTTTCATTCAATTTGTTTATTTATTATTATAAATATTTTTACTAATTTAATGATGCTAAATAATAACTTCCCACGAGCGTATATAAGTACAAATCCAGTAAATAAAAAGGTTATTTCCTGTTATAAGCTCATTTTATAGTTAGCCAAAGAGAGCAAGAAGAGATAAGTAGGTACCTATAACAGGACGTCCGGTGAGAAATCAGGTGCAGGACCGACGGCTTAACGTGCTCTCGGAGGCACGGGGGTGTAACACCGTCAACTTCCTGACTCCGGACTGTTATTAAATGAAAAATCCCAATAACATATTGATCCGACCCGGGATTCGAACCCGGGACCTCACATCTGTGGTTGAACATCCTTACCACTAGACCACGAGGCAGTCATCGTCACCGGTCGTGTCGGACTGCCGTCCCATCGGAATATGATAATAGGGAACAGAGAGTGCACTTGTGAACTATTTTTTGTCGGCTTATGGCTCGTCTATATAGACGACCGGCGTAGCCGAAATCGGCTAGGACGACATTATTAATACTTTAAAACAGAACGTGAGTAGATAAAGTACATCTATCATAATAGTCACAGGGACAATATCGTATAAGACAGGCATGATCTGTCTATGTGATAAGAATATGTCACATTCAGTTTAATAAGGTATTCTACAAATATATTATCACTTTTTCTAATATGTTTAGATATACATTAGACGATAAAATTTAAAACACACCCTTGGAATGATGATGTTTAGGTACTTCCTTATTTTAAAATTTGACCAGTCAATTTATACACTTTTTAATAACTATAAGTACTTATAAGTATATATATATATATACTTATAAGTATATATATATACTTATAAGTACTGTTGTCTTGTTGCAATTTCTCGAGTCAGCAATAATCGTTAATTAATTACATGTAAAATGAATGCAACAAAAACACGATAAAATCGTAGTTAAAAACATTCATTACTGGAGGAGTATGTTCGAGTTTGTTCAGAGCCAATGACTTTTATTCATGAGACAAACAGAGAAAATAACAAACTTACCTGCGCCAATGTACCCGGAGGACAGAGGCAATCCGTCTTGCAGCCATGTGACGTCAGCGAAGCCGAATTGCGAGGAAACTTCGCAGCGCAGCACCACCGACCCGCCGAGTTTCGCCGGCGTCAGCTGGCGCACCGAGTGCGACAGCGCGTTGTCCTCCACTGAACAAACAACTTATAACAATTTCTAGAAATAAACTGTTTTGAGAGCTATTTAATAGCTTTCAACAACAAAAATAAGGGAGGGGTCTTTAAGAACAAATGAATAGCTCTAAAAACAACTAAAATCTATCTTTTATATAAAAATATCGTGTCACGATGTTTGTTGTGGATTTTTGACACAAATGGACTTATTTTAATGAAATTTCTTACAAATAATAACTTAACAAGTTTAATATTTAGGATTCTATTCTAAAAAAATAAAAACTATTATGACAGTGTCCGTAACACGCAGCCGTCTGTATTATATAAAATCTTATCAGGAAATAAAATACGAGAATATTTTGTTTAAGTGCCAGTTTACTGACAAACGCATACATAAAAAATTAAATTATTTTACATTTTTATTTATCATTAACATTTTCCTCTTTTTCAAGCAAATGACATTTCTTACATCAAAATAATATCTTTTCGTGAAATTATTTAACTACTTAGCTAACGTAAAAGCTGTCGCTTTTTGGAGGCAACGAAATTGCGTTTTTTGTTAATAAGCCAGCTTATTGTTACGAGGTTTGGGACGAGGAATATAATGTCCTTCAATCTTTAATTAAAACTTTTTGAATCTCCAGTGGAAAAAGAAATATAATTGGAACAAGGAAATTCTTTTTTAAATTATAATTTCAGAGACTAAGAGGACGCATAATTAGCGTAATGGATAAAAGAAACCGTATACAGGAACTCATTAAAATAATGCTTCGTACACACTTGTAAAGGAATGTTAATTACTTCATTAAAAAGCAATCACTTCATTATAAAGCAATTAATATTAATTACTTTTTGATTTGTGTTATATATATTATCACCAATATGGGTAAAGGTAGATTTTACAGAGGTTATGACTACATTGCAACCATATTAGACGAGATCGTGGGTGTCGTGTTTCTTACATAATTCCTAATATAAGTGACAGTGACAGACAGACAGATACAGACACATGCACTCTTCGTTGCTTTTTCAAAGTGACAGGTCAACTGTCACTAATGAACAATAGATTAAAATAAATATAAACATTATTTACATAATGAAGTAGTTAATATAAGTGATTTAAAAGCATTCGATTGCGACTTAGAAATATGATTTTTTCTGGACTTGAAGAGAATGCAGCACTTTAAACGAATTTACGCATCATCCTTTCACAAGGTCTCGAGAAAAGTATCGCCAGACCTACAAATGGTCAGACAGATGGACAAACAGACGGACGACAAAATACGATCCCTATAAAAGTTCCGTTCTTTTGTTCTTTCCTTGAGATAAAAGCCCTAAAAAAGTTTTTTGTCTATATTCTATTAAAAGCATGTTCTAAACAATGGAACTCCTTTGATACAACTGAGAAACTTGTTTAAAGCCCCAGTGTCACATTTAATCCTTAATTAAAAGTTTCGCCGTGCAAAAACTCACGTACACCGTTTTTGTTTTATTTCATATTTAATAACTGAGCCAGATTGGTTAGAAAGTTATAATTTGTTGTCACGTTTTACAAGCCTTGGATTTTTAACATTATGAATATCATCGGTTCTCATCTATTAAGAACCTTCAATTTACTTTTTTATAATATAAGGGTAAAATGAGCAGTAGAAGATCACTGGTCTATCGACAGACATAAGACAACAACGCATAATTGAGCGGATATTATGTTGCTCTCTGCCTCTTCCAAAAGACTACCGCAAATTCACGAACTGAAGGAAATTTGACAGCATCATATTATATACTGTAAACGGGACTTAATCGCGTTATAAAATCGAAGTATTCGCCTCGACTCTCGACGTTTCGGCCGTAATGCAACGGCCGTGGTCACGAGTACACTGTTCATCATCATACTATATCATTCGCGCCTGTTCAATTCGACTGCAACGCGGCATGGCAATAACCCCAAGTTAGATTATAATAACATTTATATTTTATTACATTTTGCGACAAAAACACCAAAACAGCAGCAACAGGAGAATCTTATTCCCATGGTGTAATTTCTTCAATAAATTACTTAAAGGTTTTCAGAAATTCTGATAAACACTTGTTTTTTGAAAAGTTTCAAATGTTTTCTGGGATTAAAAACGTAGCATTTAATAACGATAATGACAAAAATATGTAGAGAAAATAGTGCAGTCATAAATGTAGGTTACACGAGAACCATAGACAAAAGACCTCAGTACGTAGTGCGACTTAAACATTTTTAACAATCACACCAACTTAACCCAGTTGCGAGCTCGTAGAGCTTACAGTCGCCACATAACGAAAATTTATCGACGTGGAATGGCTACTTCGGAGACAATTTATGCGGGAAACAACATTCTTATGAAACTTGCGGTGGTTTGTTCGTGTTTACGGTATAAGTGCTTCGCTAACGGCTCGGTACAGGTAGTAAAATAAATTAGAAGTTTATGTGCCTCCTTAAGCACTCGCTATTTGATGCCAATTTAGTGTTTTAGGGAAAAAAAGAAACAAACATTCCTTAACAATAATTTTGGTAAAGTATCTGAATCGCTGTACATAGGCTGAATAACGGTCATAGGCTGATTCGAGAGCTGAATTGGGCGACCACAAACGGGTTGGAATTTTATAACCTGCGTGGTACGGCTGCAGTCATGTTATCGTGCTTCATATAGTTAGTGAATTTCTACTAACTAAATGGAAGGAGGAAGGAAGACAACCAACATGTCTCCGTGACAATTAAGCAGATGTTAATAAGTGTCGGTATTCACCTCTTGGTCTCCACTTTTCGCAAACAATTTTTTAATGAATTTTCACGTTTCTTTGTAGAAAATATTTACATAAAACACTTAAGACCGTTTGATAATCGTCGCAGATAGCCTGAGGAAAACATTTAAATTGTGTCGAGACCCGATTTATTAAAAAGAAGATGAAGCAAAAAAGGAGGAGCAGCCATTTGTACCTATATATTTTTTGTTGTATAGATATATGGATAATAGATAACATTTTTTATAGAATTATACGTAGTGCCCTTAATCTAACATTCATCCAAATTCCAATGGGCCACCAGAAACTCACAAACCATATAAGATGCGACAGCATACCATTATTAATTTTAGAGAGAGCCACCACCAGCTCATCATGTAATATACCGACCTGGTTGTAGAAGGACTGGTCGGGACAGCGTCACGCCGGCCCTGTTGGAGGCTCTGCAGCGCAGCACCGCGCTGGCGCCGCCGCTGCCCGCGTCTATGAGCGACCTCCGCGCCCCCACCACCAGCTTCCCATCGCTCAGCACGTGCCTGCATTCAAAAATATTACTCAATAAACAGAGAAGTAATGCAGGATAGAGAAAAAATGGCTATTTCGGTAAATTTTCTGTTTTTATGGTATGCGTATTCAAATTCACAGCTTCATTGCAACCTGTACAAAGGTGTTATTTTTTTTTATTTAATTAAATACATAATTATCTTAAATGTGTTATATTATGTTCAAAAGAGAAGTTTACTCCTTTTGGAGGTTATCAATGTCCATATACATAAATCGATTGATAGTTTGGCTCATACAATGAAGACCTCATTATCTATAGATACAAGAGTAACCTCTCAATAAGTAGTAACCTCGCCAAAAAGTGATATTTCGTTTTATGCCATTTGTATGTGACCAACAACTGTGTATAATAACAAGTATGAAGCCACCTTCATATTACCTCCATTATAACAGGCGTCATTCGCAATCAAAAGCCGACGACAAATTTTTCCCCTTAATAATTATAATCAATCTGATTGTACTCATAATAAATCTTAAGTGAGTGGCGTTTCCAAAGTTCCATCATAGTATTATGCCCGTTAATCACAATGTATCACACCCACGACAAAGTAAATCACATCACATTGTGATACGAACAGTGCGCCGCATCCGTCATACGCGTTATTACGTTCACTATTACTCAATCACGCCCTCAGCCGCTGACATCCGCACTCAGAATGTGCGTGACAAGCAAATCTAATTTTCCGCTTCAATGTTTCAGATATTCCGAACGAAAGGCGTATATCATATACAGAAGTAAAGGCATATTTATATTATGGTCAACTCATAAGAGAAACACGTCGGCGCTGATATAAAAATCAACCTAATAAAACGGAGTAAACGGAAGGGGAAGGAGAGCAGTGCATCTGTATAACATATGTGCGGATATCTATGGGCGTCAGTAGGTATTAATCAAAATGACTCCAACCACTCGTTTGCAGCACTATTCTATAAAATAGTGTGAAATCCACACTTGTGTATTAATATGTTCAAGTCGGTGTAAATGCTGGTTTACTGACTTATGAACTGATCCATATAAAGCTACCCTTATGCTTGTCAACGGTTAAAATATTCTAGTTATAATCTGTGATATTTGGACGAATAACACATTTTACTCAGTTACAACTAAAACAGCTTAATTCATAATATTAAATCTTATAAATAAACTAGTCTCGTATTATGTGAAATGTCCAGCGACGGTGTTTGTGGTCGAACTACTCAGAATTCGCTCGACTGATTTTTACGTAAAAAACATTATTTGTATGCGGCAGGTCTGAGAAAGATCATAAAATATATTTTTCCCGATATTTTTAAGGGAAGGAAAGTTACGCGAATGAAACCGCATGACGAAGCTAGATCATGTGTAGAAAACTAACCCAAAACTCCTATTTAGTTGAACAATCACTATCACTACATAGAGTCTACTACGTCGAGCAGCTATGTACTATAACTCGAAAAACCTCTCTCATTCAAACTTTTTAGGACCCTAAGACAGACAGAAGATAACAAAACTATTTAATCCAATAGATGTACCACCCAAAACTTAATTTATGAATGGCAAGATCGTTGGTCTAATACAACTAAAGTACGTCAACTATATAACTTTTTTCCATGCGTGCGAGAACGAATAACTAAACCCTGGCACGAAGTTGATCATTGCGTTTCTCAGTTTCTAACAAGTCACGGCAATTTTAAAAGCAAACTTTTTAGTTTAAAACTAGTACCGTCACCCCTCTGTGATTGCTCAATAGAAGGCAACGAACATGAACAAACCGCACATCACATCCTATGGGAGTGTAGTCTTTGGCAAGCTGAGAAAAATGTAATGCTAGACAACATTCGTAGTGTTACCGGTGTAGTCTATTATAGCGACCTCGTGGTCAATTTAGGGAACTTTGGAGCGTTCATACAATTTTGTCATAAATATTACTGGCAGCAATTAAATATAACTGAATCACAATAATACCCCAGTTGTTATCACAACAAAGTTTCCATATCAATTCATTAATTATTTATATTTCCGTGGTGAATAGTAGCCGGGCTTCACCTGGCTGCTCTCTCTACTTCTGGGCTTATTTAAGTCACTGCAATCTTGTACTGTCTCCCGCTTTGATTAGGGAGGGAAATTGGAATTACTTCCTACTCCTTCTACTTTCCTCTGATGAAATTCGTTGCGGGTCCCAAGACAGATTCAGCTTTTCCCTCGGGCTCCCTGCGATCATATCACAGGGTCGTTGTGGTTGCCGCTGTCGATCCTGGGGACACAGAAGTAGCAGCGGTGGGAACGAGTGGTGGGCCATAGACCGTTAAAAAAAAATATTACTACATAGTATAAAACAAAGTCGTTTTCAGCCGTCTGTGTGTACGTGCTTAGATTTTTATAACATTTTTTGATGACGTGATTCAAGAGTAAGGTATGTATAATAACATCCATTAAATAGTGGAGAAATACTGTTATTTTTGAGGTTTCTTATGTGATGTCGTAAGTAATTACATTTTTATGTTCACTTTAAGTTAATGCTATAAAGTACATTTTTCAACGTCCTATAGAAACCGCCCATAGATCAAAATTCAATTAAAGTGAAACATTTTTGTATTTTTTGACGCCCAAAGAAGTGGTCACGGGTCTACTAGTTTATAATAATTTAGAGATCGGTTTTAGTAACTTTTCATGTGTTTAAGGTTAGGCCCATACGTTACATGACGTCATTAATTTTAATCTTCAAAATAGGGATAGTTATTTTTGGCCGTGTTCTATGTAATTACAGAATATTATAAATATGAAAGTTTATATGTTTGTTTGTTTTTTTTTTTTGTTATTTTTTTTCACGCAAAAACTACTGAACCGATTTTCATGAAGTGTGTGCCAAACACAATATATAGAGGGTAAGAATAGTTGGATTAACACATAGGATAGTTTTATCGCGAAAAAATGTTTCTATGGGATGCCATGGGATGATTTTCTATTTTCCACGGAATCAAAATTTACGCGGGTGAATTTGAATTTTGAACAGCTAGTCAATTTATACAAGGGTGATAAAAGCGAGAGGCATTAAATTAAACCACATATGCTATAAGTGCCTACAGTTAATCCGAAACTATTAAAAAAAAGTTTACGACAAGTATACGAAAATACTTTTTCAAACTAGTTAAATAGCGAAAAGATGGAATCATATTAGTCATCAATCATATTATAATCTAGCATATTAGTAAGAGTGTGGTGGCCACACTGCGTTGCTTGCATACAGTCGAATTGGGCCGGCACGACCGGGGTCTCGTATAAGCGAGAGGTATCTCGCTATGCTGTCGCGTTTCGTGCGGTGTGTAAGTAGCCGGTGACCCATGGGGGTGGGAGGAGAAAGGAGGGCAGCGCATCTGTATAGCCTCTATGCGGATGTTTGTGGGCGTCGGTGGTCATGAAAATGGCTCAGACTGCACATTTACCTCCCTATAACATGAAAAAGACCAATAAAATACAATCATTTAACTTACTTGCATGCTGAATGAAAGGAATACATTAATTGATTGTCTGTAAAGTTGGTTTACAAACGATAATACACGATACTTAGGTTTATTAATCTGTGACGATACCAACTTTGGCCAATCGTTCATCTCTACTCTTGTTCCGTAACCTTGCTTGCACGCTCAGTAGATAGTGACAATCATTCACGCTTTTTTCATTATTTATTTTGTTCATTACTTAAGTTAAATAATAATTATGTTCTTCTTTCTTATAAGCAAGTTATGTAATGTAATTGGTGTGTAACCCTTTTATGTAACTTTAAATTAAATAAATAAATGTAATACTTACATTAGCACATCAAAAGACTGAGTGCAGTCTTTTAGGGAATATTTCATTTTATGGTAAAACAGCAATAAAATCAAATGGACTTAACACAAAACACGTTTAAGATGGCCAGTGTCAGAAAAATAAACATGGTACAATAAAATTGATTTTCTTTGTGAAACTGAAGATAAACAACCCAGCGGGATCACCCAACGTTTTTTAGACACGTTATGAAATTAAGATCCCGCGCCAACTAACCTTTTGCTTACGAAGTTACGAGTCGGAAATTGAAATACTTACCTGTCAACAGAAGAGACGCTATTCCTTAGAATTGAAAATAACATAGGAGGTAGAGAAGAGTGTATTTGTTCAATATTATCTGATGAAGTCTACAAGGCCGAACGCAGATACTGTACAGATGTTGTTTTCTTTTTATATTCTTTTCTGTCTTTTTATTATGATCTTGAATCGTGGTGATTTGAGATTAGATGAAATGTCAGTCATGAAAAAAGACATTTTGTTTCATCTCATGAGTATCTACGTTAGTTTACCGTTATATTTTTTATTTGTACTTTTATATTTTAAGATATTTCATCAATTCATGAGTTTGTTTCTTCTTAAGTCGCGATTGGGGTTGAACAAGAACATAATTCTGAAATGAGTAAAAAGTTACACTGAGCGATAAATATTTTACAGCTCCCATTTTTTGATAGAATGCTCATTTTAAATTACTTGTATTGTTTCTAGAGCCCAAGTCTTAAGTTAAGATCAGATACGACTTAATGCGAAACTTTGTAAGTTGATGCAAAGCAGATTGTGTAGCTGTCGTCTTAATAACTAAACGCAAAATTAAACTGGATTCCAATAGAATAAGGTCTAGTTTGGCTTAAACTGTAGTCTGTGTAGAAGTTGCTGGCACAAAGTGCGGACTCGTTTAAGCGCAGGTAAACTTTTGAAACTAAGATGCGTGTTTTGAACCGATAAACGTAACAATAGGGACGCTTGGACTCTTTATAGTATAAGTGGCAACGAGCAGTCGAAGCCTTGATTTAACTACCGCCGCCCATAATCATCTGCATTGGTCTGATAAGTAATGAAAAAACATACAATTGTTAATTGCAATATTTTTAGCACTTAGCCGGTATACGAGTTCGTTTACATAGTGTTCGTTTACATTCCGGTCACATGATGGTAAGTGATCGCTGAGAGACCCAGAGACAGCCGCAACATAAAAGGTCTTACATTATTCAAATAAAAGTCTTTATTGTTGTACATTAGTTGGCAGTTGATTTTTCTATAATAATATAGTTTTGTGAGTAAGTGCGTGCGTGCGTGCGTGCGTGCGTGCGTGCGTGCGTGGGTGCGTGCGT
>LUGF01017199.1:49575-61024 GCA_001625245.1 Calycopis cecrops | reverse complement strand
TCGCGTGCGGTGCGTAAGTAGCCGATGGCCCATGGAAGTGGGAGGAGAAAGGAGGCAGCGCATCTGTATAGGTTCTACGCGGATGTTTGTGGGCGTCGGTAGTCATGAAAATGGCTCCGACTGCACATTTGCCCCCCTATAACATGAAAAAGAACAATACAATACAATCATTAAACCTACTTGCATGCTGAATGAAAGGAATACATTTGATTGTCTGTAAAGTTGGTTTACAAACGATAATACACGATACCAACTTTGGCCAATCGTTCATCTCTACTCTTGTTCCGTAGCCTTGCTTACACGCTCAGTAGATAGTGGCAATCATTCACGCTTTTTCATGCGTGCAGCGATTTATACGGCCTATTTTGTTCACTAGTTACGTTAAATAATAATTATGTTCTTTATTTTAAGCAAGTTAAGTAATGTAATTGGTGTGTAACCGTTTTATGTAACTTTAAATTAAATAAATGTAATAAATTAGCACATCAAAAGATAGTGCAAAGTCATTTAAATATATTTCATTTTGTGGTAAAACAGCAATAAAATCAAATGGACTTAACATAAAACACGTTTAAGATGGCCAGTGTCAGGAAAATGAACATGGAACAATAAAATTGATTTTCGTTATGAAACTGAAGATAAACAACCCAGCGGGGTGACCGAACGTTTTTCAGACACGTTATGAAATTAAGACCCCGCGCCAACTAACCTTTTGCTTACGAAGTTACGAGCCGGAAATTGAAATATTTACCTGTCAACAGAAGAGACGCTATTCCTTAGAATTGAAAATAACATAGGGGGTAGAGAAGAGTGTATTTGTTCAATATTATCTGATGAAGTCTACAAGGCCGAACGCAGATACTGTACAGATGTTGTTTTCTTTTTATATTTTTTTCTGTCTTTTTATTATGATCTTGAATCGTGGTGATTTGAGATTCGATGAAATGTCAGTCATGAAAAAAAACATTTATATAAGATATTCTGTTTCATCCCGTGAGTATCTACGTTAGTTTTCTGTTATATTTTTTATTTGTACTTTTGTATTTAAAGATATTTCATCACTTCATGAGGCATGCTGAGTTTGGTTATTTTCAGGTCGCGATTAGGGTTGAACAAGAGCATTATTCTGAAATGAGAAAAGAGTTACTCTAAGCGATAAATATTTTACAGGTCCCATCTATGTATATTTACGTAAGGAGTAAAGTTAAAAAAATAGAACGCTCATCTTAAATTACTTGTATTGTCTCTAGAGCCCAAGCCTTAAGTTAAGATCAGATACGACTTAATGCGAAAGTTTGTAAGTTGATGCAAAGTAGATTGTGTAGCTGTCATCTTAATAACTAAACCCAAAATTAAACTGTATTCCAATAGGATAAGGTCTAGTTTAGCTTTAGTCTGTGTAGAAGTTGCTGGCACAAAGTGCGGACTCGTTTAAGCGCAGGTAAACTTTTGAAACTAAGATGCGTGTTTTGAACCGATAAACGTAACAATAAGGACGCTTGGACTCTTTACAGTGTAAGTGGCATCGAGCAGTCGAAGCATTGATTTAACTACGGCCGCCCATACACATCTACATGCAGATTAGTAATATAAAAATATACATCTGTTTATTACAATATTTTTTATTGCTAAGCTGGTATTCGAGTTCGTTTACAGGGGGTTCGTACACATTCCGGTCACATGGTGGTAAGCGATCACTGACGCTCAAGAGGCCTTATATTATTCAAATATTATTCTTTATTGTTGTACATTAGTTGACAGTTGTTTTTCATATTCATAATATAATTTTGTGAGTGAGTGCGTGCGTGCGAGCGTGCGTGCGTGCGTGTGTGTGTCTGTATCTTTCTGTGAGTATGTGTGTAAGTGTACATTTTGAAATAACATTTGAAAAAATAAAATATACATTAATACTATTAAGTATCAATTAGATTTGAAAAATTCTTTAAAAGTCAATCCATAGATCGTGAAGGACTATTGTATCACGTAACCAATAGGAACAGAGTTTCACCGATGACACCGAGGGGCGATACTAGTAACCATAATTATGTAAGCGCAAAATAATTCCAAGTCGCGCCAACCCGATTGTAACACAAAACACAATACTTAGCATTACGTGAAGTTATATTCCCCTCGCCGCAATAAAAGGTTACAGTAATAGTATCCAAGATCGCGCTGTTAATATCTATTAAACGTTTTATCCTAACATTTTACCTGTTACGGGATCCCCGAGGTCTACTTCCATGTAGTATTTATATACGTGGTATTCTGATAAGTAGAGTTCTGTACTATTCAGAATATACCATTATTTTTTTCAAATATGAGTAATACCTCATATACAGGGTTATTTTTTGGTCACCGGCCAAATTTTGAAATAAAGAAGTAAACATCATTCCAAGGGAGTGTTTTAAATTGGATTGTCTAATTGTAATATTTTGTTAAATAAAAATCGATTTGAAATGGTCCTTAAAAAAGTCATCGATTGTTGTCCTTATACGAAATGTATCGACTTCAAGGTCAGTGACGTCGGCTTACCGTGAGTCGCGAGTATGATGCACGTGGTGACCAAAAAATATGTTTTACAACATAGGACAAAGTAAAACCTTTGAAAAGACAAACGTCACGACACTACAATGACAGGCAGACGGACAACGGAAAACTTATAAGTTAACTTTTTAACTATTACTTCGTCCTCTTTATTTTTGAGTTATGTAGAAAGTCGACGAATATAATGTGACTAAAGCAAGACTAGAACTAATTTATATTTTAAGGAGCAAATAAGCAGTCGAACGTTTTGATGGTCACCAACGCCTACAAGCATATACGCCATTTTTATGCCGACTCGTTTTTTTTTCTTTTCTTCATCTCTTCCACTCTAATGTGCCACCAGACGTAAGCGGTAAAATACTACAGCAGAGCTGTCATTTTGTAGTTCCTTTATGGGGTTTAAAGGTTGTCACACACTCTATACTAATAAATACTAATAATACAGTCAAGGAGCACCACGTACTTGGCAGGTGAGTTATATTTTACCGGCAAGTATCGGTAGGCATGTGTTTTATACTCAGATAAAATCTTATCTGCAAAGTGTATAAGCCTTAAGACAATACAAAATTTATTAAAAGGTACTTGCGAAACATATACATTTGCTCGACATTTCTGTGTCAAAAGAGTCTTTTATATAAACTAAATTGTATCCACGATTCAAGCTAGTTTATCTTTCAGTGTTAAATATAGTCAGCTCATATGAGCCGTAGCATAACAGATGCACCAATTAGGAAGAGTGATGTCTGCCGAGAGGTAAATTGGCGGTGAGTTTAATTCACGACACAAACTAGTGAACTTACTTTATTAACTTGATCTACAAACATGTCGCTTTAAATATTAACTGTGCTTGCGAAACTTTATTAGATTCTTCATAGGGGTTTATATTACAAAATGTGGTATGATCCCAAAAGTACTTTTCGCTTGTGATGTTTTTTGACGAATTTTGAATACAGTGACCTAATCTAATCAGCTAGACAACTAAAGAGGACATTAAAATGCCCAAGTATGTATAGTATAAGTGTACTTTCTGTTTCATCATTTTCATATTCCAAGGAGACGATAGATCGACAAGAGCGGAAAGAGATTAGGTGCAGGATCGACGGCATATTGTGGTACTCCAGACTCGAAGGTAACACTGCCTTGCATTGTTTCGTTGTTTGTTTTTCACAACTTAGGGATACAAACTAGTCATATGCAGATGGCTTGCCCTCTTTCAGTCGAACCTTCAAAGGGCATTCACTAATCACAAGCCTCGTGAAACGACACAGTATGGACATTATTTAAAGCAACATTGCAGGATGGCACTATCCATTAATATTGCGTTTGTTTCATTATAATGGGCGCTGTAAATCACATTTGTTTGATAAATTTGCAATTCAAACTTCACATTTTCATCAAAAATTGTTTGATGAACGTGTCAAATAAATGACACAAAATTTGACTAAAAACTTGATGTTTTACAAGCGCTTTAGGGACGTGTCCTATCTCAAAAATTAATGAGTATTGTGCAGAAGCGGGAAAAACAAATCACTGTAGATGAAAGTGTTCAATATTTACGTATTTTTTTATAAAACCTATATGCCCAGTAGATATAAACTAGCATTCATAAGGTCGCGGTTGATAGAAGAACAAACTAAAACCTTCCTAAAGTGCTACGTTTACGAGAAAATAATTGGCGTAATATTTTCTCCTGCTTAAAGTTTGGAAGTTGTCTTTTAGATAAAGCAAAACAAAGAGTGCTAGCCTGAAAGTCCCATCTAAATTATTTTATAGAGCTTTGGCTCTCTAAGAAACTATTTAAAGCGCGCAGAATGAAAAATAAAATGTGGTGTATAATAGGCCACATGAAACACATGTTTTATTTCATAATCTTGTTTGTTCTAAAAATATTACTCCAGACCCCTGTCGATGCTGACAGAGTTTGTTTCTTATATCATCTCTTCTAGTGGTTATATTTTATATTATATAACAATATTCAACGCATTAAGCAGCTTATAACAGTGTAATATCACCCGAATAAACTCCTCTATTCATATAATACTTAGAATCCCGTTAGACACATATTAACTCATAATAGTTCGTATAGTTTGACTCCATCTATATTAAACATCGGCGAAGTTCTCGCGCCTCTGATAGCTACTTGCGAACTTCATCCAACAGACGATTGGAAACTCCGCCAATTTATTAGCGGGGAAAGTCGAATTAGTTACGTCACATATCATTTGATGTTTGAGATAGTTCTAGAGAGTTCTGCTGAGTTCTGGGAGACTGTTATATTGTAATCAAGAACTCTATTACGTGGTAATGTAACTTTGTCTATCATCAGCGTTTATCGCACATTTAAACATAGATCTTAATAAACTTCGTTTCGTGCGTGTTGTGAGTATTCGGTAGTCTATTGGAGCCATAGGGTAAGAGAGAGCAACGTATTTACATTGTCATGCTGGTGTTGATGGGCGTCCTCTCTATAGAATACACATACATATGCTTTCACTCTAAACCACAACCTATCCATTAGGCATTCCCATAAAATACGCTAAACACTACACACTACTACGAATAAATGATGAATGTAATTGATGAACGAATTTGGGGGAGGGGGGTTACCTTGTCACAACACACGAAATTGTTTAGGCAGATCACACACGGCACGCGGTTGGCGGTGAGGCGGATCTCAAGTTACATTGGGCTCTATGAAATCCGTTGATACCTAACACACGTACACCGCCAGACCGCGCGTTCGAGCGGCGCTCTCGCCTCTCCGCGTGGAGAGGCGGTGCCTCACACACAGGCAACCGCGTAACCGCGCGGATCAAGAATTTCAGTTTTAAAAAATTTTAGCTATCAACGGATTTCATAGAGCCCAATGTAACTTCAGATCCGCCTCACCGCCAACCGCGTGCCGTGTGTGATCCGCCTTAAAAGCACGAAAGTTTCTCTATTCACGAGGTCCGCGACTTATTATAAAAGGTGAGATGACGCATTACCTATTCGCGGACATTGAATAAATATTTCAATGAACACAGACGATCATTGACACTCGCAAGCTGAATATCAGAGAAACAATTTGGTCTGTAAAGTCCGTTTACAGACGCTAGTTTTACTCGGTAGCAGATGCCTACGATCGTGACTCGCTACTGCTTATTTCGCGCTCATACTTGCACGCTACGTGAGAATGAGTTGTTCTTTTTCGTGCGAGCAGCACGGGTACATCGATTTGTAATTTTTTTCCACGCCAAATATATTTCGTGCAAACATATTTTGGAAGTATGTAATTTTGTGGTAAAACGGCAATCAAATATAAAAACACATTTAAGATGGTCAGTGTCAGGAGAATAAACTAAGAGGCCTAAAGTTGACTTTCGTTACAAAACTGAAGATATATGACCCTGCGGGGTGACAGAACGTTTTTCAGACACGTTATGAAATTAAGACGCACGCCAACTAACCTTTTGCTTACGAAGTTATGGGTCGGAAATTGAAATACGTACCTGGCAACTTAGGAGACCCTATTCCTTGGAATTGAAAAATAACATGAAAGACGAGTGTTTTTGTGTTGGTATTTTTTCAATATTATGAGATGATGACATAGTAGAAGCTTGTTTTCTTTTTTAATAGTTTTTTAGCTCTCGTAAGTCGTAGCATGACACAAAGAAGACTGGAACTTTTTTTTTTATATTGTAACGGGGCAAACGAGCAGTCAAATCTTTGACCACCACAGACAATTACACGATTGGTATGCATATGCTTTCCTTCCTTCCTCAACCACGCTGATGTGAAACTGGAGAACACGTAAGTCCCAAAACGCCGCAGAATAGCAGTTACTTTGTCAAATCACAGCTCTTTTAAATAAACAAAATTATATCCAGTAGTCGACTAGTTTATCTTCCAGTGTGCTTACATAGAGAAACAAGGTACCGGTACCGACAAAACCTGTACGGGTTGGTACCGGTAATAGCAATTTAATCGATATTGCAATGCTATCGATAACATTGCAATATTACCGGTACAAAAACCGGTAACTTGTTTCTCTATATTATAAGCAACCTTAGAGTCAACTATAAACCTTAGACCAGAACAAATGTACCAATTAGGAAGACTGATGTCTGCCGAGAGGTGAATTGGCGGTGAGTTTAATTCACGACACAAACTAGTGAACGTACGTTACTAACTTGATCTACAAACATGTCGCTTAAAATATTAACTGTGCTTTTGAAGTATTATTGGACTCTATAGGGAGACATATATTACAAAGTCTGGTATAATCCTGAAATTATTTTCGCTAGTGATGTTCTGTTGGCCATGTTATGACTGCGACGGCCATTTTTGTAGAGATTAGACAAACGCAAAGACATATTATGCATAACTATTTGGCACTATGTAAAAAGCACCATATCCTCCCTCTCGAACTGAGACGAGAAATCGCTGACATGATTTATTTATTTCAAATCACATCCAACCGAATAGACTGTCCTGAACTGCTATCATCATTATCATTCAATGTACCACCAAAATTTCTCCGTAGTATGCCTTTAATATATCTACCTTTAGTCTCCTCGAATTACAAGAAAAATAGTTTCTTCTGGCGTGCGGGTAATAAGTTTAACATGCTAGCTAAAAAACTTGATCTAGATCTTTTTAACACTAGCTGTGTGTCTGTGAGAAAGCTACTAAGTAACACATTCTTTGAGATGTAGCTAATATTTTGTAAACTTTGCTTATGTAAATGTAAAATGATATTTATATGTATAACTCCTAGCTGTAGCGATCAAACTTAGACAAACCTTGATTGTATGTTGATAAAAACTGTTTCTACTAGTGGGGAACTATTTTTAAGCTTCCTAATTTCAAATATTTTTGTTTCTATTGTTGTTTTTTAAGCTTCTGTTCCTCCTAAATATAAAATAAATAAATAAATAAATAAATAATAAGTACATATTATGCGCGAAAGTGTCTATTCCATTATTTCAGATAGGATGACAGTCTGACATGACAGTAGAGAAATCAGTCGCAGAACACACAGGCTAATGGTCGCCGCACTCTTATTTACTCGGAAAGGGATCGTAACCGTATCACCTCGAGCCGGTCACTATTCTTCATACTGTAACGCACTCTAATGGAAACGTAAAGTAATCGTATCGTATTCGCTTTTCTAGGCGAGGCGTTTACAATACCTTTCCGAGTTGATAAGTGTGCGGTGATCATTGACTTGCTCTCCAAGGCAACATTACCTTGTCTTGGTCCTTTGTTTGTTGTTTATATTGTGGGTAGAAAAGCAACCGCATATACAGATGCAAACTCTACAGTATTGCTATCATTATCGGAATCACCTAAGCAAGAGGTACCTCTCCTGCCATGCTAGCCGAAAACGACTGTAATACAGAACGACCTCTTATTAACATTTATTCCACTTTTTCCATTATAATGCGAACTGTAAATCATTCCACAAATTTTCTGTTCAACGTGCTCATCAAACATCGTTTGATAAATGTGGCAAGTAAAATGGATTTTATCGCAGTTTGTTTAATTATTTTACAAGGACCGATGTTTCAGAAGCTTTACAGTAACCAAGGTTACGAGTGTACCAGCCGACTGGAGCGTACTCCACACAACAGTCGCCTGTCGTACCTAACACATTCAGTTTTGTTTCTTATACCTGCCCTTACATAATATTGTGTTTCTATTTTAATTCATATACCTAACAATAATTTAATATATTAGTAGATATATCAATGTAAAATGACCCCAAATAACTCCTTAATTCATATAATACTTACAATCCCGTTAGACACATATTAACTCACAATAGTTCGTATAGTTTGACTCCATCTATATTAAACATCGGCGAAGTTCTCGCGCCTCTGATAGCTACTTGCGAACTTCATCCAACAGACGATTGGAAACTCAGCCAATTTATTAGCGGGGAAAGTCGAATTAGTTATGTCACATATCATTTGATGTTCGAGATAGTTCTAGAGAGTTCTGCGGGAGAATGTTATATTGTAATTAAGAACTCTATTTCGTGGTAATGTAACTTTGTCTATCATCAGCGTTTATCGCACATTTAAACATGGCGTTTATTAAGCGTTGAGATTTTTTAGATAGTGTTGCATAACAGCTTAATTGGGTCAGTATGACCGTGGAGGTACCTCTCGCTTACTGCCGTAAAATTTGGCTATGCTGATGCGTTTCGTAAGTGTTTGTGAATATTTTGTGGACCATTAGATTTATAGGCCGAAAGAGAGCAATGCATATACATTGCCGTGCAGGTATTAATGGTCTCTAGTCACCATATGGCTCCAATTTCTTTCTATCTCTGTATCGTACCTCTCACAGTGTATGCCTTTACTTAATGGCACAGTGCCATTAGAAATTCCCATAAACTGCACTAAACACTCTAGTGCAGCCATTATCACACACACTGATTCGTGTAACCTGAAAACTTTTTTGCTTGCTTTTAGCAGCATCACATCACATACGTTGGATCAATGAAAAGACTTTTATTGCAGAAACTACACGATAAAATAAAAAAACTTAAACGAATAGAACATCCAGGAATAATATATCAACGATTTAATATTTATTTCTTGGAATTGCAATAGAATATTGTAATTCTAAGAAATAAAAATAACTCGCTTTTAGAACAGACTCGCTATCCTTAAATGAAAAGATAAAAGTAATAAAGCTTTTATTACATTGTTACTTTAGTTTCTACAATTTTTTTTAAAATACAATATACAAATTAAAAGTGGTATTTTGTGTTTTTTATTTAAATATATAGAATATAAAACTGACTTATATATCAACACACAGCCGATATGACTATAGCTAGAAACTTAAAGTTTGGCACAAAGGTTCCATAAATGATGTTAGTAAGCACCAACAGAATATTTTTAAAAATTCAACCCGTTAATGAGTGAAATAGTGAGAAGACAAATGTGGGCACGGGTCGGATAGTGTTTTAAAAAATAATTTTTTTATGGTAAACGAGCAAACGAGCCGTCGCGTCGGAGCCATTTTCATGACTGACCGACGCTCATAGACATCCGCACAGAGGCTATACAGATGCGCTGCTCTCCTTTCTCCTCCCGCCTCCATGGGCGGCATTAATGCTTATTAACGCCCATAGACATCCGCATAAAGACTATACAGAAGCGCTATCCTGCTTTCACCTCCCACTTCCATGGACCTCTGGCTGCTTACACACCGCGCGAAAGGCAACAGCACAGCTGTCGCTTTACGCCGGTCTCGTGTAAGCGAAAAGGCTGGTCCCCAGACGCCAAACTGCATGCAAGGATGCAGTGTGGCACTGCCTCATCCAAATTTAGTATGACACTCACTTCACACCTGTGTGGTGTGAGCTCGAAGCGACGCGCTCCTAGCTCACACCACACAGTGAGACATAATAGCTTATTGAAGGAAAAACACCGGTCGTTCTATGCTTAAAACTACGAAAGCTAAACCCTAATTGGTACCAGACTAAGTAATGTCTTCTACACTACTTCTTACATATAAATAGTGTAAGATATTTTTAGCCTAGCTGTTATAGAAATTTCGATATCAAGTATTTTTTTTTTCATAGCATAGGAGGTAAATGAGCAATTGGGTCCCTTATGTAACCTGCATATAGACTCAACTATGATAATTTCTTATTCTGTCGGTTCTGTGAATGAGAGTCATTTGGACTCACGGAAGTCGCCAGCCGATGGCCCAAGGGGGTCAAAATGACCTTGAGAATGTATTGATAGCTCACATTTCCACAACATTGCTCACACGAAGCGTAGGTACTTGTACTACGATCTCGATCTCTAGTGAAGGACTTCCCTTTTTTTCCAGACACATCTTAACATGTTATCCCAAATATTTTAAGGCATTGTAACGCAGGCGAAACCGCGGGACGAAGTTAATTAACTAATATTAATCGTCAATTTCTAATAAATTCAATATATTGCAGACTTTCCATTGTGAACCAACTGTAAGCGATAAATAATAGTTTCCCCTTAAAATATCGTTTAAGTTTGAGGAGTTATTTAATATAACTTTCCTCGGAACTCATTACGCGAACTATTCCTAACTAATTATTGTTTGATAGTTTACGTAAGCTGCGTTATTGTTATAACATGTTCGTTAGTTCTAACTGCTTAACTTTTATAATTTAAATTAACTTAGAATAGTGTCATTGCTTTTTAAATTAATTTAGAATAGTGTCATTACTTTTTAAATTAATTTAGAATAGTGTCATTGCTTTTAAAATTAATTTAGAATAGTGTCATTGCTTTTTAAATTAAATTAGAATAGTGTCATTGCTTTTTAAATTAACTTAGAATAGTGTCATTGCTTTTTAAATTAACTTAGAATAGTGTCATTGCTTTTTAAATTAATTTAGAATGGTGTCATTGCTTTTTAAATTAACTTAGAATAGTGGCATTTCTTTTAAAATTAACTTAGAATAGTGGCATTGCTTTTTAAAGCCCAATATTACCGACAGGGTCTGGGAGGTACCTCTCGTAATCGTAGCAGTTTGAAGTGAAGATAAATTTCGTACTTCATGTGTTTCATTAGAGTTTGGTCTATAATTTTGATGGAGAGAGCAACGCTTCGGTAATTTGTATTGAGTTATACTTAACTTCTAGTAAGAGGTCGTTCCACATTGCATTCACGCATGCAAACCTCTCGCTTACGCGAAGCCGACGTAAAATGACAACTGCACAGTCGCGTTTCGTGCGGTGTGTATGTAGCCCGTAGCCTAGGTATGGAGGGAGGAGGAAAAAGGGCGTGGAGCCTTGCCCACGCATCTGTATAACCTGCTATACGGATGTCTATGTGCCTTCTATGTGTCCTCCACAACTGTGCACCTGCTCGTTTGCCCCTATGACAAAAAGAAAAATGCGGACGTATGGGGAGG
>LUGF01017199.1:23256-40010 GCA_001625245.1 Calycopis cecrops | reverse complement strand
TTGTCCCCGGAGTTCGCTGCTACTGCTACAGTTACTGTGATGACGAGAATCCATGGTAACCTGTAGCCTGTGTACAAAGATTTCATTGTCATTATCAGATATCGTCTGACGTCCTTCATTACACTACTTCATCAATTAAAAAAAAAATGTTTTTTTATCGATCATCATTTTCAAATCATTAACACACTGATACTTTAACGATATGCCCTATATTATATAATATATGCCCTATATTCTACTTTATGTAACACTCAGCTTTTGTCATAAGTTTTTATTTTAACCTGAGCAAAGCCTCTCTGGTACTATTTCAGCAGGAATCCGATGAAGAATTTTTTTTAATGTCTACATCATTTTATTTTTTATAGTAGGTATACTATAGTTGGTTGGTAGGCTGTTCTTTTGCTACAGCAAACACGCAGCCTACCAACGCCCATAAACATCCACAGAGGTTATAAAGATGCGTTTCCATTCTACCATTTTTCCCTTCCATGGGCCACGAAAGATTCACATATCGCACGAAACGGGAAGGCAAACGAAACAGCTGCAATGAAATATGGTGCTTTATCTTACTAAAAGTTCAAACTTCTTATTAACCACTAACCAATTTGCCAAAACTCAGCCTAATTCTTTGTGTTTTTTTATTTGTGTGGTTTAATATGAAGAGGCGCCGCTAGGAAATGCTAGAGCAGTAAGTGGACCGTGAACTAAAAAAAGTTTGAGAACCCCTGAGTTACAAACAAGGAGAGCTGTTCTACGATCCACCAAATGAGGAGTGTTTTGAAATTGAATGAGATTGTTATATAAAGCTATTTATTTTTTATTTAACATTAATAAACATACAATTTTAATTGTGATCATTCCCTTATTAAACATTATAAAAACTGTCCCCTCCTTATTAATAAATATAGATTATCTTTACCAAGCATTAACCTACTACTACAGTAGTAGCACCAAGTACCACCAGTAGTACCAAGCATTAACCTACTACTAGTAGTACTAGTCAAATTCCATACTGTTTGTGTTTTTTAATATTGAATTTGACAAATGTCAGTTTAATACTAGATTAATGTTTGAATAAATAATAGTTACAGTTCCGACACGCGAGCCTCTTTTGCGTAGAAAAACGCTCCATGGTATTTTTTTTCACACTGTGTCAAGTAACTAGTTTCTTAAACAATAAATTCAAGTACTTTTGCAATAGTGGGTTATACAGACTGGCAGTCCTAGACTAACTATCTGCGCGTTACGTATTATTGTGCACATGTTGTGCGCAGATAGTCACTTACCCCCTTATTAATAAACATAGAATAACTTTATCCCAGAAATAACCTAGTAATAAATTGACATATTCTGTCAAATTCCATACTTATTATGTGTTTTTTAATATGGAATATGACAGATGTCAGTTTATTACTAGGTTATTACAGGGATAAAGTTGTTCTATGTTTATTAACAAGGGGTTTATTGTCAAACTATTCTATTAGGTCTAGGCTAAATATAAATAGTTTTACGCAGTAGGCTTTAACTGTCACAGCTGTCGTCAACAGTCAGACTATACAATAGTAGGTATAGGCATGAAATATACTTAGGTAAATTCGGCAAAAGCAAATCATCTGGTTTCTGTGACCAGTTTCCATTTCGCTTCGAATCAAAATATTGTATGAAAGTAATATGAAATGAATAATGACACAATTCAAATATTACTAATTTACCACAACGGCATTTGTACGAGCAAACTTTTTAAATAATTAATTTTAATTTAATAAATTCTAATTATGAACAGAATAATAATCTTGAGATATTAATTTTAATAAAGCCGTCAAAGCCGTAGAATTTATCGCGATCCATCAAACAAAGACTTTCGTGATTACAGTACAGGGCTTTTTAATAACTTGTAGCGCTTATTCGATTAAACTGCCTTAATGTGGATTCTTTTATTATATTTTTTCCAATTTCTTTTTTATAGTATAAGCGGCAAACGTGCAGTAGGAGCCAATTTCATGACTACCGACGCCCATAGACATCCACATAGAAGCTATACAGATGCGCTGCCCTCATTTCTCCTCGCACCTCCTCGCACCTCCACGGGCCTTTGCACACACCGCATGAAATGCGACAGCACAGCTGTCAATTTACGCCTGTCTCGTGTCAGCGAGAGGTACCTCCCTAGTCGTGTCGGCCAATTCGGCTGCATGCATGCAGTGTGGCACCATCTCTTAAAAAAAGTTAACTTAACTAGAGAAATGATTTTCAACAGTAACACAACTAGATTTAATGATTCTCTCTCTTCTCTCTATCCCACTGCTGTGTTACTAACTCATGAACCGCACGAATCACGACAGTAGCCGTCACTTCACGCCGATTCAGCTCACAATTTGACTCGAATTATGTAATCTTTTAACTATATTAACTTCGCTCGGGGCGCTTTCTTTGAAACAAAAAATCGAAATACATTTACATAAAAGAACAAAGGGCCATGTAGCCTTATGTATTCTGCTAAGGATTAAAAGGCACTTATTTAATACCCGTGACTTCGTTCACGTGGAATTTAAAAATAAAAAAAAGTTATAAATGCTGTAGTCTAATCAGTCAAAATCGTTTTGTCTGTTTCAGAGATTAGCCGGAACAAACAGACAGACAGCCCAAAGGTATTTAGATTACATTTGTTTATTTCTTTGTATATTATATTACCAAATACCAGCTAACTACACTGCGCGGTTTCACCCGCTTATGTTCGCGATCGATTCAATAGAAATATCGATATGATAGATGTTGGCCGATTCTCTGACCTACCCGATATTTACACAAAATTTCATGAGAATAGGTCGAGCAGTAACAGAGGACTATGGTAACTGACATTGTGACACGAGAATTTTATATATATATATATACAGAGAAGAGATATTATTTATTCGACCAGATTAGGCTCCGGTTTGTATTCGAACTTGCTTTGTTTCAAATTTAATTAAAAAATATTCAAGAAGAAAATTTGTAAGGACCAAACATGTAGAGAATCATGTAAGGAAACAAACATGTAAAGAAAAAAACTGTATAGTTACGTTATCTATATATAAAACTCAAACGTGACATAGCATCAACGCACAGCCCAAACCACTGGACGGATCAAGTTGAAATTTGGCATCCAGGTAGATGTTACGACGTAGGCATTCGCTAAGAAAGGGTTTTTAGAAATGCAACCCCTAAGGGGGTGAAATAGGGTGTTGAAGTTCATATGGATTTCTTGGAAATCAAACGCGGGTGAAACCGCGGGGCACTGCTAGTAAAGAAATAAAGACAGAATCTTGCAGAACTTTCTGGAAATTATAATGGACGTAATTACTGCAGTAATTACTAAGCTCTTGTAAAATATAAGTGCTCCAGAGCAATGAGAAAGTTCGCCTATATAACTGCTATAAAATTGCACAGCATAAAGTAATGTACGAAATAGAGAGGCGCATCGAATTATGATACTGCCTTTAAAATGAGGGCTATACTTTCGGATTTCGTGCGGTTTGTGTTATTGGCATTTTTTAAATTTAATATAATGTTACTTCAATTATGATTGTTGAGCTTTTTACGAGTTTTATACAACTAACGAGAATTTATACAACTAACCTAGTTGTATAAATCGGGATGGCAGCCGACAAAAAAGAAATTTTCAACTTCCTTGCATTTGTGTCGTTTATTTATTAAATTTTTTCTTTTGTGTATTATTTGTGATTCTTAAGTGTTGCAAGCATATTGTCCCCCCTCTCTTCTTCAGACCAAATACAGCACTAATTATGACAGCATAGCTGTCACTACGGCGATAACTTAGTGTAATATAATATAAATTAATGTAATACTCAAATTTGGGCCAGCACGATCGGGGAGGTACCTCTCGTTTACACAAAACTGGCGTTTTGTGTAGTGTGTGAGTAACTGGTGGCCCATAGAGGTGGAAGGTGAAAGGAGATTTTTATTTTTGTTATAGTAATAAGAAGGCGAACGAGGAGTTTAGACTTATATAGATTACCTACTGTTCTTATTTTCTATGACAATACTATATAATATTTTATGTATAAAAGTTCAAACATACGCAGAATATTATGCGCCAACTAGGAAGAAATAAAACAAAAACTAAAAAAAAATCAAATATTTAATATAAAAACGAAGAAAAAAAAAAGAAAAAAAAAGTATCAATGAATCTTAAAGTAACCATATTTATATTGAGCATGTTTATTTTATTGCATGAATCACATGTAGATTGTACATAACTTTTCCAAAAAATTAAGAATAACTCCGTGCCGTTTCTAGTAACATAAGATCTGTGTCATTCTGTGTTTGATTTTTATAATTTTTAAGATACCCAACATTTTTTTTATTTTTTTTATAGTTATAATTTATGTACGTTAACATTCTATCTTTGTTATAAAGTAATAAGTTCCACCGCACGCTTTGTAGTAAAATAACGAATGTGTTAAATGTTGTTTCTCATGTAAGTGAATTGTAATCCTTTTGAGAAATAAATTTTTACTAACTAAAACTAAAAAAATTATAGTACGGTTGTCAACCATAGGTTGGCCTAGGTTGGCCCAACGCGTAAACGTAGGATAAAAGCTACAAGGTCTTTCCCAGTCGTTGCTTCCAGCAAGAGGTACTCGTCCTCTTGCTAAAGACAAAATAAGCATAAAAAAATCATATAAATCCTTCGAAGGTGAATGACTTTCGAATGTAACACTAGTCTTTCGTTATAAACAACGTCATAAAAATAAAACTAGCCGGTTTTTTACGGTAAAAATTAAGGTTTCGACTTGCCACCTTCCGACTGCTAGTTTGTCCCCTTAATAAACGAGCGGTCGAAACATTCATATAGCTTTTCAGTTACAGGAAGGCTCCTGACTTCCTCCCCTCGAAGGGTCATCGGAAACTCACAAATAGTCAAAAACGCGACAACATAGTTCTTCACGGTACTTCACTTACCAGCAAGATGTGTGTGCCAGAGGTATTTTCTCGTCGTATCCGCCTGGTAAGCTTTTACACTTTACTTTTTATAGTTTAAAGGCCGCATGGGGCTACGAACTGAATAAAAGAGTTTTTCTTCCGGTATCAATAAGTATTGAATAACTTAGACCCATAGAGATATAAATTTCTAACATAAATGCTTAATAAACCCCTTATTTTGCTCCCGCGAGAACACGTCTACAAAGGAATTTCAACCTTTATCCATTTACTGCTGGACAAAGGTCTATAATCCACATGACGGCTGATTTCCTGAAACTACTCCATCCTACACAACAGCCAGAATATATACAGCCTACAAACTTAAAAGATAATAGAAGGGGATGAGTTAAAGTTAACCAGACCAGGCTTTTAACCACTGGCCTATAACGTCAACACAACTAAGCCGTATGCTTATGATATTCATCTTCCTCTTAACCCCGTCCCACTAGTCTCTTACTCACAAACCGCACGAAACGCGAGAGCATAACCGTCACTTCACGTCGATATTGTTAGGAGCGAGAGGTACCTCCTGGTCGTGCCTGCCCGATTCAGCTTGTGATTTAACTGAGATCAATAAATAGTATAAAACAAAGTCGCTTTCCATCTGTGTTTCTGTGTGTTTATATGCTTGGATCTTTAAAATTACAAAACCGATTTTGATGGGTTTTTTATAGATAGAGTGATTCAAGAGGAAAGTTTCCATTTTTGAAGTCCGAAATCAACGTGGGCGAAGCTGCGGGCGGAAGCAAGTTATATTATAAAATTTCCACAAAATTCACTTTGCCCGGAGCGGTCCTTTTAAAAGAAAAAATCGAAATACATTTATATTATTAAACAAAGGGACATGTAGCCTATTTTATTCTGCTAAACATTAAAATATATTTATTATTACGCGCCTCATCATCATCATCATCATCAGCCTCTTGCAGACCACTGTTGGACATGGCCTCTCCCATAGCACGCCACTGGCCTCGATCTTCGGTTTACCTTTCCCACTTCCTGCTATTACGCGTCTGCTTCCCACAAAAGTGCTATCCTTTTGAAAGGTATCTGTATGTTTGTAAATCTTATTAGTGGAGTGCCTGGAGCATATAAAACCGTAAAACCTCGGACTAGAGTTACAGTGAATTAATCAATATGATCGATGTGGGATATTGTTTTTTAAGCTATAAATTGCAATGTTTACCCAAAAATTTTTTGTGCACTTCTTTTTTTTTTTTTATATAGGTATCTTTAGGTATCTTTGAAAAATCTATATAATATAGGTACTAGCTGCGCCCCGCGGTTTCACCCGCGTAACTTTCGATCCCGTAGAAATATCGGAATGAAAAACAGATGTTGGCCGATTCTCAGACCTACTCAATATGCTCACAAAATTTCATGAGAATCGGTCAAACCGTTTCGGAGGAGTATGGCAACGAAAACTGTGACACGAGAATTTTAAATATTAGATATATAAAACTCAAACGTGACATAGCCAGCTATCAACGCACAGCCCAAACTACTGGACGGATCGGGCTGATATTATGCAGGTAGAGGATATGACGTAGGCGTCCGCTAAGAAAGGATTTTTAGAAATTCAATCCCTAAGGAGGTGAAATTGGGTGTTGAAATGTGTATGGATTTCTTAGAAACTAAATGCGGGTGAAACCGCGGGGCACAGCTAGTGTTCATATAATATGTCTACTTGGGTAAGATATAACATATAAATAAAAAAAAACTGTTTTAAGTGAAAATATATGGTCAAACATTATATTTTTTTATAATAATTTGTTTGAAAAAAATGGAATGCACAAAAAAATATTGGGTAAACATTGCAATTTATAGTTTAAAAAACAATATCCCACATCGATCATATTAATTAATTCACTGTAACTCTAGTCCGAGGTGAAAACCCCCAGGAACTCCACTATATCTTTATATTCGATTTTAACTGTGAGTGTGGTATTACTAAATGACATGTTTTAGCACTCTCAGATTTTAGCCTACACTCAGATACATCTATCATGGGAGTAGCAGGAGATAGATCGATTGTTTTAGCTTTCAATGATCATTAGATCGTCAGTTAGGGCTGATATGTTATACTATACTTATCTCACATACCTTAGATATGAAAAATAAAAAATATAATTTAAAAAATTGAAAAATAAAACTCGATACTGCTTCAAATATATTTCACGTACCTACTTCATCATTCGCGTCATCAATATAAAACTAACGACACCGTAGCTCGAAATTCGTCAACACATTTAGGCTTTAGCACTGACAATAAAAATCTATATAAATACGCTCGAAAACATTATCCTACTTCTGATGTATCTGACGATCGGCTGGCGCAGTGGTACAGGGCTCGGATAAGTGGAGCATGTTCCGCCAGGGGTCGTGGGTTCGAATCCCGCCTAGGTCATGGATGATTTCTATGTATTATTTATCTATTTCTATAATAATCCTAAATACATAGAATTTAAACGTATTAAATATATTGTCTAGTGCCCGTAGGCCGTAACACAAGTCCTTACGGTACTTAACACGGGGCTAGACTGACGTACTGTGTAAAAGTCCACAGATATTATTATTATTATTATTTATTATTATGTGAGAAAAACAATACAACTATAATGTATTAGTCTCATAAGTAAACCAAATCTAACGCTGCAATCGTCAAAACTGTTTATACTCGGCTTTAGAATGCACCAAAAATGTACCATTATTTAGGTTTTTTCTTTATGACAAAAAAAAACAAAACACTGTAAAGTCACGTAATAAAGAAATAAAGACAGAGTATTCAAGAACTTTCTGGAAATTATAATGGACGTAATTACTGCAGTACCTAATTACCAAGCTCTTGTAAAATATAAGTGCTCCAGAGCAATGAGAAACTTCTCGTATATAACTGCTATAAAAGTGCAGTGCATAAGTAATGCTATACGAAATGCAGAGAGAATAGAAAGTACATCGAATTATAATACCACCTGAAAAGTCAGCTTTAGTAAGAGGTAGTGCCACACTGTGCTGTCGCGTTTCAGCGGGGTGTGCAACAGCCGGTGGCCCGTGGAGGCGCACGGAGGAGCGAGGAGAAAGGAGGGCAGCGCATCTGTATAGCTTCTATGTGGATGTCTATGGGCGTCGGTTTTGTGCGGTGTTTAAGTAGCCGGTGGCCCATCGGGAGTGGAGGAGGAAGGAGGGCAACACATCTGTGTAACGGATGTTTATAGGCGTCGGTAGTCATGAAAATGGCTCCAATCCCTCGTTTGCCCCCTTATACTATAAAAAATATTAGGTTCAAGATTAAAACGATGGAATCTTTTTCAACCAGATTTTTTTCGTTACTGCATACCGTAAAGGACATGATCCGACCGGTGATTTTTATTCTAAAGATCGCGATTTAATTTATTGCAACACCTTTGTTGATTTAATGTCTAAACTGGGTCAACAAAAAAAAAAGATTTCGCCATCTTTACACATTTAACAAGGGTTACTCGAAAACTTTGTGAAAGCGATGAATAAAGACGGCCCAGGTTTTAAGTTTCTAAAGCAAAAATGTTCTGCTCTGAGTGATACAAAATTAAAAGAAGGTATCTTTAATGACCCAGACGTTGATAATAAGTTTCGTCGTTTATTTCAAATTTAAACACCGACGAAAATAATACATTTGTTTGGCGTTTGTTTGGTGGGTGTTTTTTTTTTGGAAATCAACGATTAATATAAAAGCCTTTATAAAAAATGAATTGTTAAATGTTAAATTTGGAAATAAACATTTAGTAAGAGGTAGTGCCACACTGCATTGTTGCATGCAGCCGAATTAGGCCGGCACGACCGGGGAGGAACCTCTCGCTTACACAAGACCGGCGTAAAGTGACAGCTGTGCTGTCACGTTTCGTGCGGTGTGTAAGTAGCCGGTGGCCCATGGAGGAGGGAGGAGAAAGGAGGGCAGCGCATTTGTATAGTCTCTATGCGGTTGTCTGTGGGCGTCGGTAGTCATGAAAATGGCTCCGACTGCTCGTTTGCCCCCCTTTACCATAAAAAAGAAAAAAAAACATAATTGTTAAATATTTATAAAGAATTGGGTGACAATATCATGTCATTGAAGTTGCATTTTCTGTATACCCAGTTAGATTAAAAAAAAAACATCTAGGTTACTATAGGCATCTAGGCAGTTAGTTATGAGCACATCAAAAATATCTTCAAGAAAAAAGCATTTTCCACTACAAGGTTCGCTGACTAATGCTGATTGGTTCTTATTACAAGAAATCGCAATATTAAAAATATAAAAAAAATAAAAAGAACGTTTTGTATGTCTGAATATATATAATATTTATTTTAGGCTAACGATTTCATCGTTATTATAAGAAAACCCTAAAAATATATATCTCTTAAAAAAATTCATTTATATTGATCTACCGAACCACACAATCACTTCTCTGGGAAGAAAATAGTATTTTTTGTTGCCTAGTGTTTTATGATGTAAGACAAATAGGAGCAAAGTAGGCAGGTTACGTGGGCGTTTCATGTGGCCCATTTAGGGCGAGGAGAAAGGAGGGCAACGCATCTGCATTACCTGTACGTGAAAGTGTATTGACGTCGGTAGTCATGATAATGGCTTCGACTACTTGTTTGTCCCGCCTCTCCATATTCTATATAAAAGCTGTTTCTAAGGCTCATAGAGATCCCCGAGCTTGCGGTTGCTACCGATAAAAAGAAAGTTTGTACTCTTTTCATTTGTATTATTTACTTTTAAATATATCTACTGTCGCCTAAAACGACGTTAACAATGATAAACTTTTAAACTTATATTTTTTCAATCCTATCATTGATCGATAAAAAAAATTGTGTTGAAAATCAGAACTCAATATAGCACCGTTTAGCTGTAACCGATTTTTTTAGCTGGTAGTTGTAATCAATTTTTCCAGGTTAGGTATATAATATAATATGTATTTTTTCTATCTAAAGTGTGAATTTTTTTTTAGTATCGAATATCTAGAAATATTCTTAAATTTTCGTGTGAATGATAGCCTAAGACATGCTTACTTGAATTTTACATAATATTGTTAATGTCAGAAAGCATTCTAAATATTGAAATATTATGAAATAATGTAAGGAAAGTAGTAGTGTTTATATTTAAAAATGGACCTATATTTCCAGCGAGGAAGCATAAAGAAATCGTTATAAGTACCTACTCAAGTTTTAATATTTTTTTATGAATTGTATCACATACAGGAGAACATACACATAGAGGAATTAAGAACCTCCTTTTTTGAATTCGGTTAAAGTATGTTATTATTAACGATAGTATTACCTATCTTAGTGAACATCAAAAGAAAAGCAAAGCAGAGTGTAATATATAAAACAATTAGAGATGAATTGATGAAAATTTATAAAAAACGAAAATATTCTTTTTGTCATCCGATAAAATTCAATACCGAATTTCAAACCCTATTTTTCTTCTGTAATTAAAAATCTTATGCAAGTTAGGTACTAGTAATAAGCGCCCTCTCCCCTTTTACTTTAAAACAAAGGCTTTTAAGCAACTATCAATACAAACCTTTCATCCCGCAATCACTACACGAAATCCAAAGTCATCATAACACTATCACAGCCCACTCTCACACATGATACGATAATTCATAGCGCCGATGGCTGAAACTTTTCCCTCGGCTCGGAGAGTGATCCGCACGTGCGTCGCATCCAGAATTCGCGCTCAGACTGAAGCGCGGTCGGCCACCCTCTACAATGCAGGCTCAATTAGATGGTGTCAGGCTAAGATACATTCTAATAATAAAAATGCATAGTTCGAGGGGGATTTTGTAAGAGGGCAAAACAGCGCTTTTCTGTTTTATTTATAAGTAAGAACTATATTGTTTACATCGACAAAGGTTAATTATAAGTAGTGCCACCTTATGAGTTGTGTTTTTCATGTTTTTTAAGCGTTAGCTGTGCCCTGCGGCTTTAGCCGATTAATTTCTCCTAGGTATTTTTTTTGGTATAGTATTTTTATTTTATTGAAAATAGTTATATATTCCCCAATTTCAACTTAAGGTAAATTATAGTATAAGGGAGCAAATGGGCAACCGGAGCCATTTTCAAGACACTCATAGACATCCTCATAGGTTGCATGCAGCGTAGCACTACCTCTCACAAAAAATACCGCGAAACAAAAAGTTTCTTACGGATTTAGAGGTACTTCATACTCGCACGATACTGGCAGGCGTCCGTCACTCGCTCGAGGTCACGCGTTTTATACCTACGGCTCGCGCTATCTTCGAAGATATCGGCGACACAGGGCCGTCGCACGCTCGCGCGTTCACATATTGTGCACTGTACGATTTTCGCGTTTAGTAAAAAATGCCGAAACCAAGTAACATGGGTATAAAAGAAAAAAAAACATTGAAAATCGTACCGCGTTTAGATGCATGTATTATAATATTTTTTGTGTTTTTGATGTGTTAGATACCCATTTATTATTATACGTAATATATTTCCAAATATTTATTTTTTCAAATACTTATTCAAGTTTCTACCTGTTTATTAATATCGAGTAAAGAATGCTTAAACATTACTTTTGTTGTACGGGAGCCCATGTTTAATATTTACTTAATTTTTATTTAATTAATATTTATTCTGTGACAATTTCAGCGTTCACGTATCACGGTTTATAAGATACACTCTAGTGACAGACATACAGCGGAGGCTTAGTAATAGGGTCCCATTTTTACTTTTTAGGTACGGAAACCTAAAACATACATGTGTTGTATATATAAATATTATGTAGGTACCTACTACGTACTTAGGTACTTATTTTTTCTAGTACCTACCCGTTGCTTTGTTTATAGTACCTATAGGGGACAAACGATCAGCCGGAGCCAAAAAGAAGTTATTTATCCGTTTTTATTTGTGCTATGGATTATTCCATCTAAAAACATCTTTAGTTTCATACTGAATAATGTGTATACCATCTATTAAACTAATTCACGAATAAAAATTATTAATATTTTACAATATTTGTTAAATATTACTAAAATCATGTTTCTACCAACCCTTGCGCATTTGTTTTTTGACGTGTTTGCACGTAAGCCATACAATCTGCATCTCTATGCAAGCGTAAATAAGGTGCATTTTTCTTCGTTGCGAACATGAGCGAGATTTTGTAGGTAATTATAGCGGTAGGTATTGACACTTTTGTATGGGAGTGAAGTATCTGTTAAGTTTATTAATCTGTGATACTGGTCTAAAGTAACAGCTGTATTCTCACGTTTCGTACATTACCCATGGAGGGGGACGAAGGAAGAAGGTCATCACATAACATCTATGCGGATGTTTATGTACGTAGGTAATCATCAAATGGCTCTGACAGCTCGTTTTTCCCTCTATATAGTATAGAGGGACAAACGATGAACACTATTAGCTAAAGACGGAATATTTTATTAATGTATAGAAAAGTATATTCATATTTCATGTCTATCTCTCTATATATATAAAAATCGCATGTCAATGTTCGTTACCATACTCCCCCGAAACGGCTCTACCGATTCTCATGATATTTTGTGTGCCTATTGGGTAGGTCTGAGAATTGGCCAACATCTATTTTTCATCTCGATATTTTCACGGGATCGAAACTTACGCGGGTAAAACCTAGGAGCAAAGCTAGTATACTTATAAAAATAAATTAGTATCTTAATCATAAAATTAGAATTGTTGCCACTACGTGAAAGACGTACAAAGAGTGGGAGCGAGACATTCAAGTTCCGTTCATCCGAAAGGACAGTAGATGAAGTACTTGTGATTGTGTGTATATGTGCCATAGCGTACCGCATGTTGAACATCGTGTTATAAATTATGCGTTTCTGTAGTAATTCTTCGATTAAAATTGAGGATATTAAAAAGGTATATTCGGTGAAATGTTGTGTACGTGAATGTGATGTTACAAGACGAAATACTCCGACCGATCAAAATATTTTCAAATAAATATAATTTTGTTGTTGAAATTTTCGTTATTTGGTTAAACTTCTGCTAATAATTGGCTCAGAATAAGATGTTTATAGTATTATATTTATTAGCATTGTTCTGCATTACATTGATCTTAATATTACAGCCGAAACTATTAAGCGTAGAAAGTTGAAACTTGGAATGATCATGCCTAAGGGAGTGTATAAGAATACTAAGAACTTATTTTTGAAAATTTAACCCCGAAGGCGTGAAAGGGGTAAAAACTTTAATATGAAAGTTCTACGCTGTTGAAGTTAGAGACTTGAAAATTTTAATTTTAGTTGTTTGTTAAAAATAATGAATATGTGTATCAGATTTTTCTTAAAACTAGCCTTCAACCCCTTCAAAAAGGGAGTGAAAGATTGTATGCTTTTAATACAATTTTCAAGATCCAAAGCTGAAATCCACGCGGACGAAGCTGCGGGCAGAAGCTAGTCTGTCTATAAAACACCAAAAATCTTTAAATGATTTTTATAACACCGCAATTATATTGAACTACTTCCTTAAGCTGAATAATCGCTTAATGCTTATGAAACAACAATAAAGCGTGGAACAAAGAGGGTAGGTGGTATAGAAGCGGGTCTTATTTCCAATGAGTCGGCATCGTTTAATTGGTTTACGCTAGAGGCGAGTGTTGCATTCAAATTGCAGAAACCATTATTGCTCGGCGGACCGCTTGTGCTATTACGTACCCAATTTATTATTACCTTACGAGATAAACTATTTGAATTAAATTATACAGAATAAACATTTAAACACATTTACGGATGCTATTAACGTAGACGGATTTCGGGTACGGCTATTTTTATAGTCAAGTGCAGAACATATTATGGTCCATAAATGTGTACAGAGACGGTCTCTTATTTCCCTAATTCAATAGGGCCGTCGTCTGACACGACCAGAGTTAAATTACTGTCTATAAGAGGTAGTGCCACGCTGAATGCATGTGGGACGATTTGGGCCGGCACGACCGGGGAGGTAACTCGCTTACATAACACCAGTGTAAAGTGACAGCTGTGCTGTCTCGTTTTTTGCGGTGTATAAGTAGCCGGTGGTTCATGTAGGAGGGAAGAGAATGAAGGGCAACGAATATATAAATATTGATAAAAGCGAGAGGCATTAAATGAAACTAAATATTTAATGTATAATTTATAGGGTACACAACAAAAATCAGATCGATCGTATTGCCGAGTCCGAGGACCCATCTGGGCACCTGCATTTTTCTATCTAGACATTTACGTACGCCACGTGAAATGTGTTCCCCTGTGTAAACAAAAAGAGAACTCTGAACTCCTTCGTGTTCTGTCATAATCAGGAAATATTATTTACTGTAACTTGATTTGATAGATTAAGGGCTTAAGTCAGTAATATTTTGCTACACATAATTGAAGCTCACTCACTAAGAGTTAAGGTAATGCTAATTAAAACGCTAAATGACAGATTGTTTTATACAAATAAAGTATTATTATTGTTCTAGATATTTATTTAATGAATTAGGCACGTTATTATTTTGCCGGTTCATCTCACAGACAGAGGTCGAACTTTTGGTAGATCTAATTTCTAAAGTTCAAAAGTAATTTCTAAAATTATATCCCTACATAGTATAAAACAAAGTCGCTTTCCGCCGTCTGTTTGTATAATATATTACTGTTCTTTAAAATTACGCAACAGATTTTGATGGATTCTTCAATAGATAGAGCGATTCAAGAAGAAGGTGTACTAATTTTATTTTCGAAGTCCGAAATCCACGTGAGCGAAGCTTCGTGCGGAAACTAGCTGCTTACAAAATACTTTTTAATTTATTTCTTACAAATAATAATCTCATCCAACTTCTGATTAATTTCGATCGATACCTAATAAGCTCACCAAAAAGGATTTACTCTAAATTATTTAAACCGAACGAAATTAGGATCTCCGTTAGAAATTAGATTTCGTACGTCAATTACGCCGCGTATCCGCCCGTCGTAATGAGATGGATTCTTCGCCGGTATTATTGATTCTATTCAATCACGGCTCCAATTCGGCTTCCTCAATCTGTTCACAAATTGATAAACCTTCATTACTCTAATGCGTGTTGCCAATATCCGAAAATGTTTGGCGTATTTCACTGTTAATATCATGTTATGTAAGTGATTACTGAGATATAGCGGCATGTATTACGTTAAAATTGAACTGGCATTACAGGTACCTCACTCACACACATTGATTTAGAATGTACAAGATACACAATGTCACAACAGAGACGAAAAAAAAATTGACAAATGTCAGAATTACTACAAAAACACTTATATGACTTTGATTAAGCGGGTCGCTGTGGCCTTCTTTATTTAGTTCAGTTCAGTTTCAGTTTATTTAGTTCACATACAGATTGTGATTTGGAATAAATAAAAATACTCATGTTCTTTGAGAAAAACTAATGTTCCATTTGTGATAGATATTACTCGGTTGAAATCGCGGGACACAGTTCGTAATGACTAAGTTTATTTTGAAGCAATAACATCTCCAGATCTGTCACTGCACCAAACTAGTTTCGACGTCGGACTGCAAGTGCAGTGTCGAAGCAACTTTGCAATTTGCTAGGAAAAGGTTTCGCAGGTAATTTGAACACGCTTTTCGCATTTACCTAATAATATGTAACAAGCCCCAGCTTCATTAGACTCAGTGCTTTTGGTCATGACTTGTCTTGTCATTTTAAAATAAATATTATAATAGAAGAAAACCATTGTTATCTATTATTTTATAATAAAAAGCTGTGATTTTTTTAATGGTATAGGGGGGCTCCGACTGCTCGTATAGCAGTTGGAGCCATTTTCATGACTCGGTAGTCATACCATACGCACATACACATCCGCATAGAGGCGATACAGAGGCGCTCCCATCCTTTCGCCTCCCACCTCCATTTACACACCGCACGAAACACGACAGCACAGCTGTCATTTTATGCCAGTCTCATGTAAGTGAAAGGACGTGCGGGCCCAATTCGGTTGCGTGCTAGCAGATCAGTGCCGCGCTGCTCCTTACTAATGATAGCTTGCGATCAACTGAATATTTATTCAAATTAGCATACAAATATCAACAACTGCGCTAGTAATAACAAATTGGTATTTTGTTGTTATAATAATTTAACATATTATGAGGGGTGAGCTAAGTTAAGAGGTACTTTCATCGATAGATGTTAAACTTCTATCTAATAAAAAAAAGTAAAATGACGTCAAAGTAAGGAGTATTAAAATCAGTTCCTGCAAGTTTCAAAGAGTAAATATCTTAATCCTTGTAGCCGACGTATTTTGAAAGATACGGATAATTAAAAATTTAATATCCGTGTATTTTTTTTCTTAATTATACAGAACCTTCCTTAAACCATTTATTAAGAAGTTAAGTTAAATGTTTAATCAAATATGTTTCATTGACCGTTTTTTTTTAATTTTATTTTATTTACGAAAAAATTGAAGGTTTGAAAATTGAAGGTGGCTTATTAAAAGACATTTTTATGATTTTTTTATCATTATGTCATCGTAATAATAGTAGTTTATGCAACTGTCATATAAAGAAGGGTATTAAAACACGAGTGTGAATTTTTGAAACGAGCGAACGCGAGTTTCAAAATAGTACCTCACGAGTGTTTTAATACCCGTGTTATATGCAGTTGCATACACTACTTTATCTTCACTAATGCAATTAATCAATTAATCAAACATTGCAAAACATTAAATTCACGCGTATTGCCCCATTCGTTGTTGGACCGACGACTGTTTGACCGACGTGACGAGGCGACGACTGCTTGACCG
>LUGF01017199.1:0-15097 GCA_001625245.1 Calycopis cecrops | reverse complement strand
TCATCCTCTTATCAGAAACAGGAACAGACATTCAATATATGATAGAGTCTCTCAATGTTGCCAGTAAACGAGTCGGCCTAGAAATCAACCTATCAAAAACCATGTTGATGACTAACAGTGAAATGAGATCGATATACGTAGACAACGAGCCTCTCAAGTATACAGATAACTACATATACCTTGGCAAACAAATTAGCTTCGACCAGCGAAATAATGAAAATGAGGTTGAGCGCAGGATACAGTTGACGTGGAACAAATATTGGGCACAGAAGGAAATTTTCAAAAGTTCTATGCCAACTAATATCAAGACTAGAGTACTAAACTCTTGCATTATTCCTTGCCTAACGTATGGCTGAAAAACGTGGAAATTTAATAGAAAAACAAAGGACAAACTAATCTCATGCCAACAAGGAATAGAGCGCAGTATGCTAAATATTAAAAAAATTACAAAAAATAAGACACACCAAAATAAGACACATTACAAAGGCGAGGGACGCTCTGGCATACGCTCAATCCCTGAAATGGAAATGGGCCGGACATGTGGCTCGCATAAAAGACCAAAGATGGACAAAAACAGTGACCACATGGGTAGGTCCTCAAGGTAAAAGGAGAAAGGGTAGACCTTTAGCTAACTGGGTCGATGAGATTAAGAAAATAGCCGGCCCCAACTGGATTCAAGTAGCACAATCCAGAGAGAACTGGCAGTCTTTGGAGGAGGCCTTCACCCGCAGAGGGGTTCTTGCAGATGATTAATTAAAATATAACTACTTTGTAAGAATAATATAATTATGTTAAAGCTAGGTTAACTTTTCTATATCTAACAATTAATAATAAGTACAAAAATTTTATTACTAACAAAAATATAATTAAGTATCTTTTCCTATTGTAATCTGCAACGAAATAAAAGGCTTTTTTATTTTTATTTTATTTTATTTATTAAAAAATAAGTCAAGCCAGATTGTTTATATTAAAAAATATTTAGCTATTTCTAAGTCAAGACACATCCCTCTTGTCTTCTTATTAATGTAATACACAGGGTTATTTTTTGGTCGCCTGCCAAATTTTCAGATTTGGTTCAGAATCAACACATTCGATTTATGAAAAAAAAATATTAAACAAAATAATTAGATACAATTACTTTGTCCCATGTTGTAAAGCATATTTCTTGGTCACCACGTGTATCACACTCGCGACTCACGATAACAACAACAATCGATGTATTTTTAAGGACCATTTCAAATCGATTTATATTTAACAAAATATTACAATTAGACGAAAAAATTTAAAACACACTCTTGCAATGATGTTATACTTCCTTATTTTAAAATTTGGCCGGTGACCAAAAAATATAGTGTAAAAGTTATTAAGAAGCATGAAACATATTAATATCATTTTTTAGTAGTAAATAGACGATATTACACAATAGCAATTATCACAATAAATAAGTAATCTATTGAGATTCAAGTCAGTTTAAAACTATTTCTAATTTAAGGAGTTTCATCCTCAAAGTCAAAGAGCGTTCGCAAATTCAAGGAACGATGCATTTCTCCTAAACTCGGCCATTGTTGTCCTCCTTCGGGCGATGCGTTCAAATCATTTAGACGATTGAGTCGAATAATCTGCGGACGTGTTCAAACGACGTCCCACACACACACATACAAGGCTTTGATGCTCCTACTATTTATTATGCAACTTAGACCTTGACTTGAAAATTCAGCAACAAATTCGTTTCAGTTGGTGTGTAAATTGATGCGTTACTTTAGGAAAATGTCTCAAATTGTTTACTTTAAAATTCAGAAGTTATATCATAATTTTTGAATTTCTTTGTTTCTCCTCATCAACGTCATCATCAACTAGGAAGGGGGAGGAAGGTATACTGCTGAATATTAGCTTTCCCCAAAGAGTACCACAAGTGACGGTCCTTAGGTCGATTTGTTTGAGTCACATACTAGTATTATAAATGAAAATTTTCGTACATATGATAGGTACAGGTAATCTAAAAGTACCTTACGACTGAATTGTTCCCATAAGAAATACACAAAAGTGTATCTAAAAAGATATAAAATGTCATTTCTGTGTAACGCAGTAACTCAATAACTCAATCTCGCACAAATGGCCGCTCGTCAGCCGCGGTATGGCGTTACAGAAGCGACACCAAGCGGCCGTCTCCTCGGGGGGAGGCGCTAACTCAATCACCTCTTCACAATTCTTCCCCTTCGTTTGCCGCGTGCAACGTGACCCGCAGCTCCTCTAACAAGGTTCATTGAGACCGAATACTTTGATTATCATATAAATATTATTGTTATCATACATTTATTTAGGTGGTAATTCTTTTTTGGCGACACGGTTCAAGCGAGCGTACTGGCGCTTTATTTCTGGCAACGATCTTTACAAAACATTTAATACGCCGGTCAACGTAGACAGGTTAAGTTCAAAATTAAAACTTTAATAAACTTCATAGTGTTTAAAATTAAAACTTTTTTACTTTTGTACTTACAATAAAAACATTTTTTTTTTTTGAGTTATGAAAAAGGTCATAGAACAAAAGTAGTTACGATGTAGGTACTTAATCTATCTAGTAATGCAGGTTCCTGATGTTTTGAAGCAACACTGAATACAGTTTTATTTGTAAAAGTCCAGCAAACTGTCAGATGTCGGCTAGCAATTTTTAAAACACCATTATATTATATCCAATATTTTACGGTAAAAATGTGAAATGAGCCTTTATTAGTCCTTTGCTGGATTTAGAGGTTATTCAGTGAATGCCATGACGATCGAAATTTTGCTGCTCGCATCAAGTGCAGACCAGCATCAATAGTCCATCGAGAGTCCAAGTAGTGAAAGCGTGTTACAAAACAATAAAATCAGAAAACTAGGCTTAAAAAAATAGAACGTAACTGAAATGGTACAAAGCTCGTCAAATGTAGTATTTTAAATGTGCATTGCAAGCGAAACGGAGTTTAATTTTTGGTCAATAGTTAATAAAAGCAAACAACGGGCCGGTGCTCCGATTTACAATTGTAATTCAACAAACGCGTCTGTGTGCTGCACTCCGAATGCGCTTACAATGGCGTTATATACTTTTGTAGCACTAGGACAATTGAAATTGAGTCTTAGTCGATGTGTTGTACCAATGAATATGGTTGCTACTCGAACCGACATGACCTAGAATTCTCAAAGAGAAACATTTACTCATCTATCTACTATTAGAGGAACTGGATGCGAAGGAATGATCAGATTGTATAGTAACATAAGGGAGCAAACGAGCTATCAGAATCAATAGTGTCTACTATGTCCACACGCAGTTGCGTACCTGTTCGACATATCATCTCCCAGCATTGGATCGCCGGCTACTAACGAGGCACAAAACAAGACAGCTAATCTATTTACTCATACTAGTGGACCCGCGAAGATCGATATTCGATCTAAAGGAAACTTAAATACTAAATATCATATTATGACATTGTAACTAAGGTAAACAATTTGTGTAGAACTTTCAACACTTGCAAAAGACACACAGAAACTTCATCAATAATTACGTGTATCTTATATATCAATGTGTCCACTGCATGGTAGTGTGTGTAAAGTTTTATTTATTAAATTAAAGTACTTTATAACCATTATTATTAAAATTTATTAGCGTTATGCACTTCTCTTACACGTAAACTATATGTGTGCCAAATTTCATACTCTTTCGTCCGCGCAATTTTCGTAAAAATGTTCCTATAGTTTTTGCTTCACGTATTAACAGTAGATTATATTATAAAAGTAGTAGTAATAGTAATATAAGTAGATTATGTTAAAATTTTCTGTCAACGTATTGTCAAATCTGTGAATGTCCTGTCACAGGACATCACACAGACTAACTCAATCACGCTACGATGTGAACGAGAGAAACTTTCTCGATCTCTTTTTATTTTACGGCAAAATGATAATATAAATTTCTAGACTGACATAATTAATATTATAATAAATAAAGTCTATTAATGCTTTGCTTAAAACGCCATCAGATAAATAAGGGTAGCTCGTAAAACGAGACCGTTTTGCTTTGTAAATCATAACTGGATTAATCGGGAAGAGCGGCAGTTAATACTTCGGGATTTAAATAAAAAGCCACAAGCTGGGATATGAAATGTAAAGCTTTTGTACACGTGAATGTTGAACAGTATTTAAATTATAATATGTTTAAATTTTATAAATATTAAGATGGATAATTTATAAGCTTTTAGAGCTTGTACGATATTATGTTTTCATTTATTTCTTTGGTACGAGTTAGTGCAATGCGTGCAGCCGGATTGCGTCATCCGCCGAAGATTGAAGCCAGTGGGTGATACGGGAGAGGCCTATGTCCAACAGTGGATTGCAATAGGCTGATGATGATGATGATGATGATGATGATGATGATGATGATGATGATGATGATGATGATGATGATGATGATGCAGCCGGATTGCGTCATCACGAGCGGATTATGTTCGCTGAAATAACACCGTCGTGTAGTCACACATAGGTGGCGTTTCGTGGTGTCTGTGAACACCCAGGGGGGGCACTGAAGGCGAGGATGAAAATATTTATTGGCGTCGTTGTCCTTGTTATTGTGATGGCCTGTGTTCAGCAGGAGGCGTCCGGCAGATGATGAATAAGAATATAACAAATATTTATATCAATAAACCGTGTGACCGTGTGACCGTGACTTGTGACGCTCCCTGGGAGATGCCTCTGTACAGCAGTGGACGACTTCTAATTATTTATTGATGATGATGATCATAATTAAAAAAAACATCTACATTGACAACAACGTTTTTATTTATCATATGCGATCGAAATAACAAATAATAAAGTCGAGGCATCAACTGAGATAAACAAAATGATAATAAAAACAAAAAAGTCTCGTCCAAGTAAAGTGGTAAAGTGCGATCAGAGAAAACAAACGAGATCCAGTAATGAACGAGTTGTAGATTATATTTTTTCTTACTTTGGTGAGTTCAGTTCTTTTTAGCCAATGTACTTAGCCGCTCCCGTTATTACCAATTTCAAATTATATTTTCGTAGACAACAGACGTGGAATTGTTAAAGATGTGCTATCGAGGCGCAAGTGCAAACGTAAATTAGCGTAGCGTATTAGTTTTATATTTAGTGTATAATATCTAAAAATTTGAAGATTGTAAAAAAATGAAGGAAAAAATTTGTCGTCGTGTCTATAAATATGTTTCCCGAAAATTTAAATCTGAACACGCGTTCAATCATTAATAAGTGAGTAAGCTGATAGTGTTGTATCACATGTAATTTATCACATGCGAGAAATTACATCGATTAAAGCTAAACCCTTTACCTACAACTTGGATAGGTACGTTTATATCGTTATAACAATTTCTTTTCTCGCAGCCTAATTAATACACATTGAGATTAGTCGCAGAGGTGTTAGGACTTTATAGGCTGTAACAGTATTAACAAGTTAAATTTGTGATTTTCTAATGATAATAATTTATTGTTTGGAAAAGATTTTGTAAATATTAAGTACTAGCTATTACCCGCGGTTTCGCTCACGTGGCTTTTCACATTTATACATTTTCACATTTATAATATTAAGAACAATAAATATAATATTACCACGATAAGCAATATAACTCTTGTTCAAAAGAACCCTGACGTTTCTGTAAAACATTTGACAGTAGCAATTTCATTTGATTACTAAGGACGTACGTCATATTGTATTGCGCCTATAATAATGCCATATATAGCGTTTATTTGATTTATTTGATAGAAATGTGTTTTTACATGAAAGTTTTTCGTGATAAAAAGAAGCCTATGGCACTCTTCAGTCTTTCAAATATCTCTTTACTAAATATCACATCGATTCGTTGATCCAATTTGATGCGAAAGAAAGACAATCAAACACACTTTCGCATTTATAATATTAAAATATGGATCAGTTGTAACGCGGTTTGCCGCGAAAAATCTACGATATGAAAATAATAAATTTCGACTCGACTGCCACTTCCCTTCTCTAAGGAACCTGAAGTCCGTGACGAAACAAGAATCATGCAGTCTTCCCTACAGAAGTATACTGGACACACTTAAATACTTTCAGATGGTGCTGTGGGAACTGCTGGATCTTGGTACCTCTTTGGTATGGAGGTGGTGTATGAGAACCGGGAGGGGTTCTATGTGCGAAAGCGTGGTGTCCCACAGGGAACGGATCTGAGCCCAGTCCTATAGGATATCGGCTACGACTGGGTCCTGCGGAGCCCTCTCTTCCTTGGCATGGTGTCTATAGTATAACGATCGAAATGAGCAGTCAGACGCCTATAGCATGGAGGTTATACAGATGCGTTGCCCTGCTTCTTCCTCCCCCCTCCAATGACAGAAGTATTTTAAGTCATATAAGCTGTATAATTAATCTATGTTTAACTGTGGATAACTGCTGGCTAGTTGTGTGTATAAAAAAGGGGATGTACGATAATAAAATCCGTTTGATAACTAAGTCGTCTGCATAATACAGATAATATCTTCTGAAACTTCATCTAAGAAGTTCGAATTTCTTGCAAAGAAATATGAACAAAGTATTAAGTTAGCGCTATCGGTCGGAACCTCCGAGTCGTAGCTGCAAGTTGTATCAAACGCTGGGTTTTACTCTCTCACTCAATTTCACTTAGACGCACAAGACATATTGACAGCGTCTGTTGATTGCGGCGCCCGCCGTCACCTGCACAAAGTTCGCACTTCACTTATAAACTGCATACTAGCTACATCCAGTGACTTTAGTCGTAGTAATATTTTTATTTTTAGGTTTTCTTACCGAAAAGAGAAACTTACGAAAAATATTGAGTGAAACTTTTGCAATACATAGAGAATGGGAAAACCTCGCCCGGGCACCGTGCGTGAGTCAGGGTATTCTCAAACTCCATACCTCATGAAAGTACTTGTATTTGTAAGTTTGCCCACTTGAATGCTTACTGCAGTTTCCGCTAGAATGTAGATTGAACTCACTTACTTACTTCGATTGCAGGGAAAACAGCATGTCATGACAATCGGGCCACAAACTCTTCTACCTCGACTCGACACGCAGATCTCGCGCTATGACGTCGTTAGGGACGTAACGACCGGCTCCCGTGCTTACTCGCAGGGTTATATTCTGCTGGGCTAGCAGGCGGTTCCTGTGGGACGCAGAGATGAGCGCATATCATCCGGAGGAGTGAGCGACGTAAGTGAGCGATGTAGGTTTTGTAGATCCCCAGTTTCGTGCGTAGTGCAATCTTGGATTCCAGAACCGGCTGCAGCAATGCGCGGGCCGCTCTCGCCTGGTTAACCAGACGGTCAACCTGCGAGTACATCCGCAGATTACGGTGGTTACTGCACCCAAGATATTGGGGATCGCCAAGACAGCTCCTGGTCTCTGAACTTTAACCGCCGGGCATGCCGCAATGGTTGCTGACAAATAGGGATGCTGTTTTCTCCACGTTGACAGACATCCTCCATTTTTCAAGCCACTCCGGCAGTCAGTCCAAAAGGCGCTGCATACGCCCAGTTGCGAGCTCCGGTTTTCGGGACGAGGTAAAGTAAGCACTGTCGTCGGAAAACAATGCGACCATGACATCCACCTCACACTCTCCCGAGGGGTCATTAAGCTTAGGGATATCGTTCAAGTAGGCCGCGTATAAGATAGGGGATAGGCAACTGCCCTGGGGGACTCCAGCACACATGGCTCGCAGAGAGGACTAAACTAAATGTGAAAGCACTAGCACGGCTACACGGCGCTGTGACCGTGCTGTAACCGTATACATGTGAAAAGGCACTAAAGTGGCTAATGGTTTTTCAGAGACCTTGTTGCTACTAGTAGACTATAACGTGTCAAAGTAACGTAACATCTTATCCAGCACAAAGTTAATACTGTATTTACAAACTGTTTTCGCTTAAAAACAATTTAGTTAGAGTAATACACTGACATGCTTGTAGACTAACAATATTACCATGTTCCCTTTAATTTAACGCCAAACGTTGGTTTAACGGGTTAAGCTTTAGCATGTAACGTAATTTACTCGAGTTTTATACGCCTTAGGGGTTTGTTGTCTGATATTTCGTGAGCCAACGCCTTATAAAGACGTCAGCTGCTGCGCCCTAGAAGTTTCTAAAATGTGACTACGGCTAAGTCGATATTATATTAAATAAAAAGGGGGATATTAAATTAAATAAAAAAATATTGAATAACAAGGGAGATATATTTTTAACACTAATGAAGATACGAATATTTTCTCCTTGCCCCTCCGTGTCAACCGGAAACTCTCACTACGCATGACAAGCGATAGCACAGCATTCACTTTATTCCGGTATCGTCGGAGCAAGGGGCACCTCCCTGATCGTGCCGGCCCAAATCGACTGCATGCATGCATGCAGCGTAGCACCACATATTACTAACTTACTGGATTTTATCCCTATTTATAAGTTGAAATCTAAATTAACTCCATAACTTCATAAAAACGCGAAACTCCGTTTTATAGGATCGCGTGAAAAAGAACACGAGTAACTAGGATAACATGAATAACTAGGAAAGGACACATAGAGTCTTTATTACAGCGCGGCGAGACAAAAGTGAGACAAAGCAGAGGGGCGTGGGGCTTCGGCGCGAGACGCGTGTGATAATAGACGCGGTGTTTAGCGAGTGTCGGCTTCCGGGCCGGTCGACTCAGGAATGCAGATAAGCAAAATCCTCAGACAGCCTTCATTTCCTTTGCCGTCTTTTTGCCTTCTCTTCGGGCATGGATGTTAATTTGTTTGTATTTCGACTGCGAAAGCACGCAATCTTGTGGATGAGTTTTTAATATACTAAAAGAGCGTAGACATATTGTGATAAAGAAGGTTTGATTAGAAACGAAAGCCTCGGGAATGTATATTTTAAATACGTATTAGGATGTTTGTTGAGGTGATGCTGTTTTACAACCGAAACTGTAATTCGTGACTATAGAATAAGGGCTAACATTAAGCCATTTAATTGTAGACAGTTCTCTGTCTACGCATTTAATAGTATCAGATTTTAATTTTAATTGTCAAACACATTGAAATGTTTCAAGTAAATATTTTTAATCAAAACGAAGTAAGGCCAGACTAATGCAGCACGCATTGCAGTCGAATTTTACCGACATGACCGAGGAAGTTCTTCTCGCTTACGTGATATTGCTTGGTCTGTCTCATCTGCTGTCTAATTAACGAGGACCCAGGATTCTTGGGATTTTGTGGTAGGAAACTGAAGAAAACCTCCACCAAGTCCATAAGCTGATGATCATTAGAGTTATACCGTAAGATATCCTTTGAGATGGATAGTCTCCTAGCTTGAACATGAAAGCAAGAAAGCTCTTGCGGAGTGGCATCTGACACCGGGAAATAAGGAGCTAAAAGATTAGAACACCCTGCTTCACTAAGGTATCATGAAGGAGTGGAAAGGTGACTTCAGCAACCTCGCAGGGCTCGCCACGATTGCCGTGATAAGGCCCGGCACGAAGAATTGAATGAACAGAAAACACGGTCGTCCCTCTTTCCAATCGATGCAAAATGATGGACTCTAAAAATACATATATTATGTGACGTATACGATCGAAATTCTAAAATCAAATGCGAGTGCCTCCACAGTGAGCGCAATTCTGCAGTGGTGCTGGGTGAGGCTGCCCGGTGCCTTAGCGAAAACAGACCAAAAAAATGTCCCATGACGTATTCAGAGCGTGGTTCTTAATCGAAAAGGGTCTAGATATTCTACAATCTAAGGTGTAACCACCTATTGAACGGTTCCAGGGCATAATTAACTTGTTGGGGTCTCTAGGAATCTTCCTTCCGTAGGGAGTACCGGGGCATCTGGGCACAGACGTTCCGGCAGAGAATCGTGTTTGAGTTGGTTCAAGGCCGACATAGCCATCACCATAATAGTTCCCTGCTTAGACGGCACCCGAAGGGCTTTCCACACAAAAACGTATTATAAGACTTCTAAAACATACAAAAAAATGCTTATATTTTAAAGCTACCAGCAATTTTTGACACAACTATTTCATTGGATTCATATGATCAATATTTAAACCTTTTAACTAATATACCTCTATAACGTTTTTACCTTTAAAATTGATTGTATAGGTAGTTTGCATTCGTTTCTGCTACTAAAGATAATTTAAATTATTAATCCAGTATTCTATAATAATAATATTTATTGTGCAATTAAAGATACAAGCAATTTGCAAAACATTGTTGATACACATTTTAAAGCTTACTCATGTGGATGTAAGATAGCTTACCCATAATAACGTCTATGTCATTTTTCTTTATGCAGCTTATTTTTCAAGCCATCCTAATCCGATTTGTCTAATATTCAAAGTTTAATTTCATTGAAACTTGTTTTAGATGATTTACATAATCCTAATCCAAACTATGTTTTTTTCATAATATAAATGCAAGAAAACATAAACTTTTTTGACCTTAAAAGGCTTAGGGCCATCAAGCACTTCGTAATAGGATAAAAATGTAAATAAATTCAAAGAGAACTGTAATATTACAAAGTCCAATGCGTTCTTACTGTACTGTCCTTTTACATTCTAGACGTGAATCAGAATATTTTATTGCGTAATTTATGCAAGATTGTACGTCGCTTCGGTGACACTTTTACCATACATAAATCTTTTTTGCGCATAATATTATGCAAATGCATAAAAAGGAAAATAGCCAATGGAATCGCGACAGCCCTCACTCACACGGGGTCTTTCACAAATAACCATCGAATTATATGTAGAACAATCCCTGTCAATGTTACCGGACGTTTTGTTTGTTCCAGAGCATTCCATCGAAGCATTTTCTTCGATTATTTGGATGAACAGGTGGCAATTTTATTTAAATAACAATCGGAAGCTAATATTATACGCTTTTAGTGTCTTTGTGTATTTATTTGGATTTTTTTGAATTTTTTTTAAATATCGATTTAAGCTCATTTAAGTAATTCCTGGTGTGTTCAATCTACTGACAGAAACCGAAAACATGCAGATCAATTTTATCATAGAATAGAAACACATTTCTACTCAATGATAAAATTGATTCATGTATAATATAAAAGTATTGTTATTACCTAAATTAAAATTATCAAAATTTTTACAAAGTATTCGTGGCCAGTTATTTCCTAAATTATTACGGTTCGCTTTGTTTTCTGTAACAGAGGTCATAAATATTATTTATTTTATGCCCACATATAACGACATATCTCTATTATATTTATTTTCACTTTATTGTATTTAAACCTTTTGTTTCAGTCTATTTTCATGTGTATTTTATATCAATTTTTTGTTTTCTGGTGTGTGTTGTGTTTTTATTATGAAATTTATATTTACCATATTAAGTTTACCTTCTTCTTCTTCTATCGTGTCAATGGCACCATTTACCTTAACACATTGTGATGGAAATAAGTAAAATTATTGTTTTTAAATGTTGTCCCGTATATTTCCTATTTCTCCTGCTCTGAAGGGTGTAATCGGATTTAATATGCCAAAGATATCATTTGCAGAATATGTCGCAATTTGGATTTTTGTATTTCCTTTTAGGTATTATTTTGGGTACTTAGTTGAGTACCAATACGTCGACGCTCTCCATTAAGTATGTTTAACTTTTTTAAATATATTAAGTGGCATTTGGTATAAAATTATATTTTAAAACTTTCGTGTTAGCATTTACTATGGCTATTTAATTTAATTCTAAGAGTTTTTATATTCCAAATTTTTAACAAGATTGTAAAGCGTTTTCCAATATTTGAAGAGAATTATATTAATAGAGAATCTCAATTGAGGCTCCGCTCCGTGACAATGCACCCATGTCGGTAATGTAAGAATTTGCTCGATCCCCAACCGAAGTGCTTTCCAATGAATGCAATAGAGCGTGTGCTTATCTGGAATAGATTTAAACGTGCCTTAAGTATTTGTTATGTTTGTGAAAGTAGGCTTTGTTTAATATCATTTATTTGTTTATTGATCAACGACGAGTATAATTTTGGCATGCCACCTTTTTAAAAAGACTGACTGGTGACCCTTTATAACAAATTCGTTCAATTTTATATTACTTTTAGGGTTCCTATCTCAGGGTCGGGTATTTCAAAGAGGAAAAAAACGAACCATTTTAGGATCACTTTGTTGTCTTTCTATACGTCTGTTAAAAAACATTGTATCTAATTTTACACGCCATGACTCTAACTCTTTACTTCTAAAACTCCACAAAGTACTTAAAATGCTGCTAAAATCTGTTTTTGTGGAATGTTATTTTTCTTACAAATTAAATCAAAAATGAATTCTTAATCTGTCTAGCATAAGAATTTATTTTACAAATTTTAAAATGTGACCTTAATTCGCGGTAAAAACGGAACAGCCAGCGCGAATATTAAACAAACTGGCGATAATCAATTGTATCTCATTAGTGCGTACAGCGTCAGCAACGGCTAACGATATTTAATTAAGAGCGTCATTATACAAGGTAAAAATTGTAAACAGTATAACGTTCTTTACGTATTGTTAAAACATTTCGCAGTAAAACTTTCATAAAATCAGCTTATTGTTGAAAACATTAAAAAGAAAAATTTTACTGGTCGCTTGATGGCCAATCTACCACATACCCGTATCGTATGTACTTATCTATATAATATAAACAAAAGTGGATCCATAAGAGATATATTCGATATTAAAATTCCGTATCGTGATGGCCGAACCATAGATTTAGAATTGTTCTCACTAATATTCTAAATCTATGGGCCGAACAGATATAATGCAATGCAATTTTTTTTTATTTTTTGCCGCCGTGCATTTACGCGCGATCTCAGGTCGAGGAGGGATTGGATTATGGGACTCGGGACGAGTATCGGTGAGCCCCGGGAGTGATGACATGCGTCCGCGTAGCTGCCAACGGGTACCCTTGGAATTCCATCAAGAGGTTACTCCACAAACTCTGTTGAGGTGTGCTAATTTTTTTATAGTATACGGGACAAACGAGAAGTCAGATCATCTGGTGAAAAAAGATCACCGTCGCCCAGAAACATACGTAGTGCCAGAGGTAATATGTATATAAATATATAATTATACTAGCTGCGCCCCGCGGTTTCACCCGCGTAACTTTCGATCCCGTGGGAATATCGGGATGAAAAATAGATGTTGGCCGATTCTCAGACCTACTCAATATGCTCGCAAAATTTCATGAGAATCGGTCAAGCCGTTTCGGAGGAGTATGGCAACGAAAACTGTGACACGAGAATTTTATATATTAGATTATAAAATATATAAGATTCCTGGGAACGCGTACTGGTCCTAATATTATAATTGTAAATACGCTTCGGTGCTAATATATTATGTTAACGAACACCAGCAATAAAATATTATGTGACAATAGGATTTGCATTTAATATCTATCAGTAATTGGATAATAGTGCTGTGTTCGTAAACGGTTAAACTGAATAGTAAGCCAAACTGCGATAGAGCCTCCACTCAGAGGCTCGCTACTCCACATGTATTTGAATAGAATTTAACAGCACTCTGCTATGCGTGGACTATCCAAGCTGAAGAAGTGTTACAATAATTTAAATTTGAAAAATTAGTTCTGATAGAATTTGATATATGTTAACGACCCTTTCATGACCTCAGGGAGCCAGAGAGAAAAGCTAAAACTATCTTGGGAGCCGCAACGAATTTAAACAGAAGTTCGCAATCATCATCATCATCATCTTCAGCCTATAGCAGTCCACTGTTGGACGGCGGCCTCTCCCATAGCACGCCACTAGCCTCAATCTTCGGCTAACCTTTCCCACTTCCTGCCCATAGCTTTGCGTATGTCGTCACTCCATGTTTGCTATGAATTATACAAACCAAGAAAAGAGAGTGCAGCCAGGTCAAGCCCAGTTGCTATGCACCACGGAGATATTAAATTTTAATAAAAATTACCGAATAATTATGATTTAATTTATTGCCAATAAAGATTTTACGATTCAGTTACAGTTATATTTTCCCAGTAATAGCTATGACAACATTTTTTAAGTGATAGACTTATAGAATAGACACATTTATAATTTTGGAATAAAATTGATCACTAAACTGACGAAGTCAAAGCGCGTTCGCAAATTCGATGAGCATTTACTAAAACTAGCTACTGTCGTTCTCCTTTGGGCCCTGCGTTCGAATTATTTAGACAATTGAGGCGATTAATCTGCGGACGTCGTCTATGTATGCACGCATGGCCACACATTTGGCTTTGACGCTCCTCTTAGTTACCATACAACAGAGATCTTCGCTTCACAACACTTTGACAAATTCGTTTTAGTTATATTAAGTATGTAGAGTCATGAACCATTCGTGAACTTTTTCCGCTGACTTCTACAATAATTCGACACTATCTATTCCGATACTTACTCAGGTTAGAAATTACAATCTTAATAATATTCTACAATTAACAATGTTTAGGGTAGTTTTTATGTTGTTTGACATAGTCACTTACAGATTAGTGATTATTGCAATTATTTTGAAAAAAAACGCAAAGGAATAAAAATCGTTAACACGACTCGGTTGCGTTTCGACTTTCGTTGCGTTACGAACAGAAAATGTTATGTTCAGGTAAATTCCACTATCACTTCGGCACAGCTATTACACATTTTAATTCACTTGTGTTAGCATAGTTAATCAATGATGCTTTTGGTGTGATCTAATAAAAAAATAACTAATTTTATATGAAAATAACATTAATGCATTTCAGATTCAAAAGTTAATTATGCCTTTTTACCCGACTGCCACAGAAAGGAGGGTAATGTTTTTCAAGTGTATGTATGTATGTATGTATGTAGATTTCTATGTTCCCTGCTACAGCCTGAACGGCTAGAAGGATTTTAACGTATGTGGTGTCGTTAGATTCGCCTTGATAGCGCGAGTGACACTGGGTACATAAGAAAAATAAAAAAACAAAATGGCAGATTTCGGACCCCACATTGTGAGGTAAAAAGTTTTTTTGTTTCCAATCCCAACGAGTGGGGTATCAAAATGAAGGGTTTTAAATGGCAATTCCAAAAGTATATATAACTTGCAGTTTCAATTTCAAATGAAAGATATAACGC
>LUGF01017184.1:187758-203502 GCA_001625245.1 Calycopis cecrops | reverse complement strand
CAAGGGATAATGCATAACAGTGCAATACACCAAGTGCCCAAAAAGGAGACCACTCAGTTGGATGACTGTAGGTTGTACCACAGTCCTGGTATTACGTGGCTCCTGAGATATAATTAGCCTGTCTCGTGTAAGCGAGCGATACCTCACCGGTCTTTCTAGCCCAATTCGCTACAGCACTGCACTACCTCTTACTACAACACTGTTGTATTAAGGTGTTAGCACATTATATCGACTCGACGCCGACTCCACTCCAACTCAACTCGACGTATTCAAAAGTTTTATGTTGTGTTTCTTAAGAGTGAATCAGTCAACGCGTCAGCAATGCGCAGTCCACGCTTTGTCGACGCGTTGTATACGTGTTGTTCACCTATTAACAACTTACGAAGTTAACTAATTCACTCTTAAGAAAAACAACATAATGCTTACATTTGAATAGCATACGTCGAGTTAAGTTGGAGTCGAGTAGGCGTTTATTCGTTATAATGTGCTTTAATACTGTTGCGTCGGCGAATCGCAATTGTAGATATTGACAAACCTTTATATTGATGACGCCCCGCTCCTTAAAGTGGTACCCGCCGTGCTGCTTCAGCAGCTGGTACGTGTCGTTGCTGACGTGGATCCGCTGCGGCTCGCCCGCGGACTCCATGCGCGCGGCGGTGTTGACGGTGTCGCCGAACAGGCAGTAGCGCGGCATCTTCACGCCGACCACGCCCGCCGCGCACTGCCCGCTGTGGATACCTAAGGGCGAGAGCACGCACGCTACTGTTAGCGCCGTCATGGGCGATCAGCGATTTTGCGACTGCATCTATACTGCATCACGACTTAGTGACTGCGTTCAGTCGTGGTAACGGAATCGCACGCTTTAGCGTCTGCTCCGATGCTCGATACGCAACACTCGCAGTTCGATTAAGTGACAAGGCGACTAATACGCTGCTTTAGGCGTTTTTAAGTGTGGTCTCTGCATTCAGCTTCTAAATAGCGACTAAATCGCCGAGCGCCCATCGTAAAAGTAGCAAGTGTGTGGTGGTTGTAATATAATATGCTAGTTAAGGTTTATTATACTTCTTTAGCGGCGTTAGACAGGGAAAATATTATTTAAATCAACACGTGTAGAAGAGTGACACTCCTTTAGCCCATCCTCCCATTTAGCCAACCGCAAAAATAAAAGCCGCAACCTAGTCATCACTAATCACGTAAGCGAATGCTGCTGGGCCTCAACAAGGCACTACCTCTCTTACCTTAAGGAATCTTACTTATAAAGAAATACATTTTTTAATAGTTTTGATATTTACTCCTAAGAAATTCTGCATTAGGCACGCGATATAAACAAGTATGAAAAAAAAAGTCTGAAACATTGAGGCTTAGCAGTACACAAAGAACTCCTATCACGGAATAAAGAACGTGTAGCTTGAAAAACTATTTGAAAGCCTTTAAACTCCTTGATAGGATTTTCTCTGTGTTCATTTTAATGATTTCCTCCACCTCATTGTAATAAACACGTTTTTAATAATTTGAGAATTAGTCTTCATATAATTATTTATAAAATACTAATATAAATATAAATATGTCTTGTGCACTGAAAAGAAAATAAAAGTAGAAATAGTTGCAAAAATGGAGACGAAATCATTTTACAATTGTAATGTGCCTTCTCTATTCTTTCGCAATAATGCTCACTCAATCGAAACCAATTGATTCCTTCATGGATGATGCCGTGATCAAATGAAATATGAATTCATTATATTTTTAGATTATTATCTGTTAAGGTTCATTCACGTGGAAAATTAACGAAAAGAATTCAAAAAGAATTGAAAGTTGTATATGGTGTAAAAGATTTGAGCTCGAAATACTTCGAAAAATTCTTAATCTATTTATATAATAAAACAGTAAAATCCATGTGTCTGTACAATGAATATATTTAACGTTTGACGTTACCATCCTAAATATAGCCTAGACGACTCTCTACTCAATAAATATTGATCTCAGTATTTTGAGATGCCTTTAAATTGAGACGCCCAGGTGGGATGTTTAAATTAAGAAAAATATTTTAATTGTTTGGGGAACAAACAAGCCATCAAAGCTCTTTAGTGATTACCGACGCCACTAAACATCCGCACAGTTGTCTTGACGACGTGTCTTCCAACTTCTTCTCCATCCCCTCCAATGGACCACACAAAGGAAACTCATAAACTACACGGAACGAGGGAGCATCACGTTATGACCTATATTTAAAGAAGCGTCGCGTTATGGCCCGTGGTGGTGGTAGGAGAAAGGAGGGCAGCTCATCTGCATAGTCTCTACGTGGATGTCTAAGGGCGTCGGTAGTCTTGAATATGGCTCCGACTGCTCTTTTGTCCTCCTATACCATAAAAAAACCTGCCAGCCTAATTCAGACACAATGCAGCAAGGCAACTTTCTTACTTTTATTGCTTACTTATCCTTACATGAAGTCTGGTAGCTTACTTATCCTTACGTGAAGTCTGGTAGCTTACTTATCCTTACGTGAAGTCTGGTAGCTTACTTATCCTTATGTGAAGTTTGGTAGCTTACTTATCCTTACGTGAAGTCTAGTAGCTTACTTATCCTTATGTGGAGTCTGGTAGCTTACTTATTCCTATGTGATGTCTGGTAGCTTACTTATCCTTATGTGGAGTCTGGTAGCTTACTTATCCTTAGATGATGTCTGGTAGCTTACTTATTCTTATGTGAAGTCTGGTAGCTTACTTATCCTTATGTGGAGTCTGGTAGCTTACTTATCCTTAGGTGATGTCTGGTAGCTTACTTATCCTTATGCTAAGTGGGGTAGTTTACTTATCCTTATATGAAGTCTGGAAGCTTACTTATTCTTATGTGATGTCTGGTAGCTTACTTATCCTTATATGAAATTTGTCCACCTATCCTAATGCAAAGTTAGGCATCTTACCTAGCTTTATAGAAAGCCTAACGGCTTACTTATCCGTATATAAAGTCTGACAACTTACCTATCCTTATGTGCAGTCTGGCGGCCGGCATATGCCGCATGCGTATCTTGGGCACGGCGTCCAGCACGTGCAGCGCGAGGGAGGCCACTTCTGCTGCGTGCCGGCTGCAGCGCTCCGGGAGCCCGCCCACCACCATGTACGCGTCACCGATCGTCTCCACCTGTTTGAATAGAACTAGCTGTTACCTGCAGCTTCGCTCGTGTGATAGAAAAAAATTGCCTATGGCACTCTGCAGTTTTTCAACTATCTCCATACTAAATACCACAACTGTTCGATCCGATTGGATGTGAAAGACGGACAAAGAAACAAACAATACTAGATATAAATAGTTAAACTAGAAACAATTTACATTTCTGTATTGTGTTAATAGCTTAATAATAATATAATTGTGTTAGGAGCTTCATACTTACAATACGAGCTCGGTGTAGGTCTTTAAATTAGTTTTATTATAGGTATTATTTACGGCAAAAACAAAATTATCCCCAAATAGCTGTGCCCCGCGGTTCGCCCACGTTTAATTAGGGGATAATTTAGAGGTTGAATTTCTAGAAATCCTCTCTTAGCGGATGCTTACGTCATACCATCTACCTGCATGTCAAATTTCAGCCCGATCCGTCCAGTGGTTTGGGACGAGCGAGATGACTAAGTCGGTCAGTCAATCGGTTTCAAACCTTAGAGTTTTAATATCCACAATTTAGCAAAAGAAACAGAGGTAAACAAAATATTGCAGGTGGCTTAGCCAGCATAGATAAGAATATAATAAAATAGTAAATCTTTGGAGAAGTTCATTTAGCAGTAGGGCTGCTGATGATCTTTTTTTATTATGGTAAAGGGGTGCAAACGTCGGAGCCATTTGCATGACTACCGACGTCCATAGACATCCGCATAGCTATACAGATAAGCTACCCTTCTTTCTCCTCCCATCACGGCCCACCAGCCACTTACACACCGCATAAAACGCGACAGCTCAGCGGCCCCATTCTGCTGCATGCAAGCATGCAGTGCGGCACTGCTTCTTACAAATGATTGATGATGATACTACATTTCTCTGGCCAAAGAACTTCAAATGAGATAGTATGATGTAAAGTGAAAACTAAAGTTATGGTCATAAGAGTAAATCAACGTTACCTTGTAGACATTGTAAAAAGATATGATGGAGTCGCAGCAGGTATACAGGTCGTTCAATATTTCCACCACCTGCGAAAAGTATATTTCAATGAATGAAATGTTTTTGAAGAGCTGTAACAACCAAATTTCTTAAAGAACAGAAAAGAACGGAACAGAATAGAATAAAACAGAACAGAACAGAACTGATTAGAACAGTACTGAACTGAACAGAACAGAATAGAATAGAATTTAGACCAAGTTGCGTTTGGTGTGAAACATGAAGAGTAAAATATTATGAAACAGTAACTGGTTATGAGTAGCGCCAGAGTAACGCTTTTTGGTGCTTTTGATTACCGCTTATAGAATCATGTTAATTTTTAAATAGTTAACTGCAGTTGTGTATCGGTTTCTATCAAGTTATAAGTTATAATCTCGTAACACCCATAAAATACGTATATATGTTGGGCATCAGTTACCTTCCTTCCCCTGTCCTATATAATTACTGCCTGAAACTACACGAAACGCGAGGACATAGCCATCACTTCACGTATTATGTACCTGCATGGGAGAGTTGGTGGCGGCGAGCTTGGTGAAGCCGACGATGTCGCTGAAGTAGATGGTGACGACGTCGAAGCTCTCCGCCTTCACCGGCTCCCCGCGTTTCAGAGCCTCCGCTACGGTCCTGTATCGAACACTTTTTATAGTATAAGGGGGCAATCGAGCAGTCGGACACATTTTCATGACCACCGACGCCCATAGACATCCGCAGAGAGTTTATGCATAATATGCCACCGGCACGCAAACTCGAGAGAATAACAGCTGTCAGTTTACGCCGATATCGTGTAAAATATACATTTATTTGGAATAATATAATTATTAATAAATATTCAGTATCTCCTTAAAAAATGATATTTTACTGACACTCATGTAAAACATTTCACGCTCGGCATAACCTTAAGGCCTTGCCACTCTTACTTCGCACAAGTCTGTTCATTTCGGGATCATATATAAGGTGTGAACTTCAATCACGTGTCAGGGCACACACAATTTAAATTCTACCCTCAAATATAATGTACCCTTATTATTAACGAATGATGGGAACTGAATTTAAATTAACGTTTACGCTCCTCTGACAGTAATTACTTAATTTGCGGTCGTATGCAAACAAGCCCGGTATAATGTTTACGGTGAAAAGTTTGGGCTTCAGAGTAAATGTTTGTTACGGAAATCAGCTATTGCACAGAATTCTAAGACAAATATTTTCGATTTACATAAATGCTCTTCCATTTCAGGACTTAACGATAACACATCTCAGGGACATCTCAGGACATCTCAGGACATCTCAGGACTTAAAAACACATTTTTTGACGGATATCTTTAAAGATACATAAAATCATGCTAAAATTATTGCTGCGAAAGTTTGATGGATTGTTGTTCTGTTACGTAAAACTACTGAACAGAATTTACTACAATCTGATACAGATAATACAATGTTTATGGTATTCCATATTATAAAAGACTAGCGACGCCGGAAACTTTGTTTACGTGAACCCGTTGTTTTACCGCAGTCAGTTAAAAAATAGTATATACCTCGCTAAATGGACTAACTAATACTAAAATAATTTTTCTAATCGGACCAGTAGTTCCAGAGATTACTGCGTTCAAACAAACAAACTCTTCAACTTTATGTTATTACATATTGTGGTCACTTTACGGGTTTTAGCACGATAAGACGCTTATTTTTTAATTTGACTAGTACCTTTAATAAGTCTAAACGCAAAAGTCTCAAACAAGTTTTATGTTATTAGTATAGAAGTATAGATTAGAATATGAACTATTATTAAATTTCTTCGCAATTGGCGTGTTTACTAAAGAGAGTTCTGAATGAGAAGGATTTTCCATAATTCCTACACATTCACAACTCTCTTTACACGATAATAAATATGTAAAGATGGCGCTTTGTGGTACTCAATGGGCTATTTTCCTGTATTAAAAATATAAGCTTATTGAATGTAATCTTTAATTAATATGATTTATGAAGTCATTATGTAGTGAAATAATTAGTAAATAATCAATATTTCATTTTAAAATCAATTTTTAAAAATACGTATTTTTATTCACGAGTCACGTGATACGAAACGACTTGAAATTGATTATGACGTCAGTATTGCGTGAGCTCTATGGTACCGTAATATGCGTAGTAACTAAGTTGTCAATTGTCATTTGTCAAAAAGTTGTAGGTCATAATTTTAATATTATGGTCACTGTTAAATGTTGATACTTAGTACAAATATTTGTTATTACAAAGAGATTACAAAATAAACAAATGCTACATATGAAATAAGTCACATACATAAGTCATTCACTACTTGACATTTAGGATACAGAATATCTACGTCACAGGACGCCATTTTGCTTAAAGAAGCGTTTTCGCGGGTCTTTAAAATTTTGAATTTTGAATTTAAAATTTGAAAGTAAATACTTGTCAGAATAAAAAATAAAAAAATGTGTAAGTTCATTGATCACTGATAAACATTCTGGAGTGATTTTTGAAAACTTGGAAAATAGCCCATTCTCACTGCTTACCCTCCCAGGGAACTCGCATAAACATAATATTGTGTTGTTGTTATTTATTTTTGTTTTTCCGAACAAATTTTTTTTTTTGGTGATATAGATTTCATGCGAGTTAAACCTCCAGGCGCAGCAAGTCAATATTATGTTAAGTTAAACAGCATATCATTTGTGCTTCAACAGATAAACAAACAGAACTAAGAGCAAATACTGAAACCCCGTCTCCGGGAATTTACATTGCTAGCTCTAGATCCAAAAATGTTTATCTCTGTTATTTAAAAATGGCATAAAGTAAAATATATAACGTAAATCCTAGTCTCCGATGCATTTTAAGATATATTTCTTGGTATTTAGTACAATATCATTTTTATATAATTTTTTAAATTGGTCAAATGTGTGCTCGTGGTATTTAGTAATGACAGAAGTTATGCATTTGCTTGTCTTCAACCATATGTGCTCGTCGGTCGCTCTGAGTGCTGCTCGCGATTTACTTTACGTTACCGTTACTAAATGTATAAGAAAGAGGCATCTCTCCAGCAGTCCAGGCCCGATTCTGCTGTGTAGCTATGACATTAGGTACATCTAGCATTATGGGTCAGTGTGAATATCGATGTGTTTCATTTTACTTCTTCTTTATCACTATCATCAGTATCATTAATATTATTATCATCTTCATCGTCATCATCTCCATCGTCATCATCACCATCGTCATCACCATCGTCATCATAATCATCAGCATCATTATCATCATCATCATCATCATCATCATCATCATCATCATCATCATCATCACCATCTTCATTCATATCTTTGTTATATACATATACGACTCACCTCGGCAGCATCCTATTGAGCAGGTCGTCTGTCCGCCGCTTCTCCTGCAGCAGCTGTTCTGTCCTGGCCGCCACCAGCGCCTCTAGATTCGACGCGTACTTCTCCATCATGGCCAGCATGTTGTCGAATATGTTCGTTTTCCTGTAGACATTACAACTGTTTACTAAAACATCTATTAATAGATTATTAAAACATGTAAACATTATAATATCTAATTAAAAAAAATGTATACTACCATTTATTAAAAAAAAGCTCAGTGCCAAAATAAGCCAAGAAATACACAAATATGCATGTAATTAAGTTTTTTTTAAAGTTAATAGGTCTAAAGTTGAATGATTATGATAGGGTAAGTGTAAGTAACGGCAGTGTAGGTACCTCTATCCGTGTACATAGGACGTGCGCAACACACGACAAAAACACGCACTTACATGCCAGCATGCATGTCCTTGAGCCGTATCCGGACCAGGCGCACGTCGGGCCGGCGGTCGGGCCTCTCGCTCCAACACGACTTGATCACGGAGACCACCGACGGCCGCGCCGCCAGCCCGCCCAGCGGCGGCCGGAACAGCACGCCGCCGATCGGCTGACGCACGCGTCCTATTATTTCTGTGAGAGAAGCGCACAATCACACCAAATAAGCTAATACATCAATAAACTATAGTCACTGTTAAATAACAGTACGGCAACTGCTGAGTGAAGGTTTTTAATTTGAAAACTATGTCACACACGATCGAGAGGGCATAGCCACGTAGGACCCAATTGTATCCAAGGTTAGAGAGAAAGTCGGCCCCAATACCGAACCCCGTGGGATACCAGAACCGCCGTTTTTGCTCACAAGAGAATCACAAAGATCTTTATAGAGAGCTATTCGTGCAGATTTTCATACTAATCTATTCAGTATTTTTTACATGTAAGACTTACAAAAATACATACAAACATTTGCGTTTATAATATTAGTAGGATGATGTCACTTTGTAAATGTATAGATGTAAAATGATGCCAAATCTTAGTGACTAACGGTGCCCATGAATTTGTCTACAGTTGGACCGTGTTCCAAAATTCGTAATATAGCCATAAAAGGGTATTTTGTGAGACGATCTCAGCCAATTACAGCTGCTTTTGCCAAATTTGAAATAACATTTTGTAGTCTTTCAAATTTTGTAGCGCCATTGCGCATTGCCACCGATGAGGCTGGCACGACAAGGGAGCCTGTCTCTCACATCACTCTGCTACAACGGCTGTCACGTTTTATTTTGTTTGTGAGTATTAAGTGTCTCTTTGGAGGGAAGGAGAACAACCCATTTGCGTTGCAGTTATGCGCATTTCTATACCTACGCTTTTGTAATATTTAAAAGTCACTAATGCTCTACAACCCCTTATATTATCTATAAAAAGTTTGAATTACCTGTGTTAGTCAAATTGGTATCGCCCCAAGGTCCGTTCCGTCCCAGTATTTCATAGAGGATGATGCCGAAGGAGTACACGTCTCCCTTCTGCGAGCCGCGCGGGGCTGGCGTCAGCTCTCGCAGCAGCTCCGGAGCCCGCCACAGCATCCTGTGCTCCGTGCGGAGAGCGTCCTCTGTGTCCACGCAGCCGCCTGGGCAAAGTTAGGCCTTCATGAGGTAAATGCCTTATTTACAAAAAAAAATGTGACATTTGTTTATCATTTGCATCAAACTAAGATATAGAAGAGAAGAATGAAATAGAGATAAGAAAAGAAGAAAACATGATAAAATTTTTAGTAGTAAACTAAAAATTATATCTAAACATCTTTTAGTAGTCTCTAAATGTACAGATTAGATTGGTAAAACCAAATGTGCATGCCTTAAGCACTCGTGTCATACGTATGTTATTTAAATTAGATACTCATGATAACATATACGTTTTTCACCAAAAATTGCTTTTTTTATTTTTAATTTTCAAATAGTTTTATAGTAAACTTGAATCGTAAAGAAAATAAGTTATTTTATATTTATTAGACATCATAATGTAAAAATAAAAACTGCTTCAGATAAAAGCGATTATTACCAATATAAATTACATAATTTTAGTCGAGAAACGTTGGTAAACATAAAAAAAGAAAAAAAAAATCATATTTTTCAAAACAAAAAAAAATAAAAATAAAACTTTCGAAAAAAAAAAACTAATTCGTTTAAATTTTATTTCAATATAAATCTAACGGAACCCAGTTTTTTTTTATTTTTTTTATTTTCAGGCGAGAGTAGAGCATATCTACGTTCGCGCTTAAGGCATGCAAAATTCCCGCGGGTAGAAGGATAGAATGGAAATCTTTGCTAACGCCATCTAGCACGTTCCAATTATATAATTTTTAACCATTGCATCGGTAAAGAGGCGGTTCCCAAATCTACGCGTATGTTTTTCTTTGTATCGGCGATAAGAATTACGTTTTGAAGTTGACACATTTTTTTTTGTCGGTCACAAAAATCCATTTACTTTACTTTTTTCAATCAAATTAATCTTAATTCAATTTGAAAAATGATACCGATTCGTTCATTCTTTTCTACTGAAAATAGTACAACTGCATTTACCATGCTTTGCAATCGAAGTATAGCCGGTATAACCAACAAAATATGAAGTGATGGTTATGTTATCACATTGTTAGTAGTTTATGACCCATGGTGGATGGAGTGAAGGAGGGTAAATCATTTAAATAACTATAGCCCGTACGAATATTAATGGACGTCGGTATTTACCAAATATCTTCGATTGTTCTATTATCTCTCAAAGCTACGAAAAAAAAGGAAAACTCTCAAAATATTTGTAATATATAACTATTGAAGCGTTTCCGATCAGTGTTAAATGTCTTCGTGTAATTTTCCAAAAAGGTTGCCAGCTTTTGATGGCGGTTCTGCCCACACACCGAGAACATAATAGAACAATAGTAATTGATATGGGCGAACGAACTTTAATATTAAGATTGTGTTTACTCCGTTTTATGTAAAACACTTTCATTCAGAAAAATAAGATTCCATATTCCTTCCTTTTCTATTTCTCCCTTTTTCCTGACCCACAATAACAAAAGCGACAACTTAAATAAAAGCAATTAGATTAAACACGAATGAAAACGAAAGATACCTCCTTATTGCTGTAATTTTTTTTAGGTTTTTTCAAGCGAAGCGATGTTTTATCGCTCACGTAAATGGTTTATAAATAAGACTGAAAATAATTACTATTCGATCTAAACACACTCGATACAGCACGAAAATTTACTCCAAACAAAACGTGGACATGGAGAGAGGGGCACGCATCTGTATAGCCACTATGCGGAATGCGGATGTCTATAGGCGTTGGTAGTCACGAAAATGGCTCCGATTTCACGTTTGCCCCCTTATACTATAAAAAACGTACACTTCAACATGTGCAGGCCGTAATCTGTGATCTGTAAAACCCATCGGCGATCCACCAAGCAGTTGCTAGATGTGAGGTTGCCGTGGGAGACGAGCGCGGAGTCGTGCAGATACGTCAGACCCCGCAGCAGGTCGGCCACCAGGCTCGCCACGAACATGTCGTCCAGGTGGAGGTCCCGGTCGGCGAGGACGGTCGCCAGGGAGCCTCGCGAGCAGTAGGCCGTGAGGACACACGCCACGCCGGTCTCCACGCACACGCCGACGAAGGGCGTGAGGTTTTCGTGACGGAGCTCTCTTATCTATGGAATAGGTGTAATAATTAGTAGGTATAAAAGAGAGTAATAATCATCATATTATTTTAGTTTGCGACAGAAACAAAATTTGTTTTCGCAATAAGTACAAAGAACCGTTAATAGTAATTAAACTATTCAACATCTGGACGCATTAAAAAGTTGTGTTAATTTTACATTTTTCATTTACAGGCCATTGCTACAAAGTAAATCTATTGCGATTACAATGTCTCACAATTGGAATTCATTGTCGATGCTTGTAGCTTGTAAACAATAAAAGCAATCCAACTTTTGTAATGTAGGTACGTGTATATTGAGAAACAACAAATCGGGCTGGCACGTCCGGTATCTCTCTATCACATGATATCGCCCGGCAAGGTGTTGGTATTGACATAACGTTGGCACAGCTGTCTTTGGCAAATGACAGCTGTGCCAACGTTAGCAGCAATGAAAAAAATACCGATGCCTGCTGTGGGTAAATTGTAATATTCAATTATTTATTTTATAGACATAACATCTTCGTAACCTTCGATCCCTTTTAAACATCGGGATCAAAAATTGTTATTTATCAGTCCTTATCCTTTGACCTTTTAAAAAGTAAACAAATTAGAAAAAAATTTGAGCCGTTTCAGGAAAGGTCAACTTTTGCAAATTCCTCTATTTTTATCCTATCCTATTTTTAATTTATCTTACAAATTTTAACTTATTTATCCAATTTTGGTGATTTTTTTTTCAAAGGATTTATAATACTTAAAAGATGTCCCCAATGTCACCAAGTCATACTATTGTTACTATTTCATAATCACTACATAGTATAATACAAAATCGCTTTCCACTTGCTTTCCGTGTGTTTTTTTTTATAGCATAAGGGGGAAAACGAGCAATCGGAGCCCTTTGATGACTACCGACGCCCATGGACATTCGCATGATTGTTACACAGATGCGTTGCCCTCCTATCATCCCTCCCCAATGGGCCACCGGTTACTCACAAACCGCACGAAACGCGACGGCGACGCTGTCACTTTACGCCGGTATCAAGTGATCGAGAGGTACCTCCCGGCCCAATTCAGTTGCAAAGGAGAATGTAGCGTCACGCACCATGCATGGCATCACCTCCTCCTATACAGCATGACACTACCTCTTCCTAATGCGTGTGTCTTTGCTCAGATCTTTGAAATTACGCAACCAATTTTGATGTGTTTTTTAAATAGATAATGTGATTCAAGAGGAAGGTGTATATGTATAATAACGACATTTTTTATTTTTGCGCTCGGAAGCTAGTACCTATACCTACAATATATTGAAAGCTAATATAAAACCATTTTAAGCTAACCCGTCACATGTATGAATAAACTATAAAATGTAAGCTCATCTAATATTGCTACTAGGATGTGATCCGCATTTTAAACGTGCCCGTCATCGCAGCGAGTTACCTTTTAAAATGCAAGTTTTACAACACCTTGAGCTCTTAAACAACTATTTTATAATACTAGTGAAGCTGCGAAGATCGAAATTCGATCATAGTGAAACTTTTTTGTAAATAAAAACTAAATATCATATGACATGTTATGTCATCGTAACTAAGGTAAACAATTTATGCAGAATGTTCAACACTTGCAAAAGACACAGAAACTTCATCAATAATTAGATATGTATAATCACTCCAAGACATATTGTTTTACTTTTCTTAAGGAACACAAACAGTTATATCCAATACAACAAATAAATTAACAAACATATTACATAAACAAAAACTGTGTCCACAATTAGATTACACAAATACAGCTCCGCTAAAAATGAATTCTAAGTGTATAAATAACAAGAAAGAAAGAAAAAAAACATCACAATCACATTAAAAACATACTAAAAACACACTCGCATTAAGAACATATACTAACAAATAGAAAAAAAGTATAGGAGAAATAAAAAAATTGCAATCTTAGAAAGAGTTTCTTATATATCAATGTGTCAAATGCATGGTAGTGTGTGTAAAGTTTTATTTATTAAATTAAATTACTTTATAAACAATATTAGCATTCGGCACTTCTCGTACACGTAAATTATAAGTGTGCCTCATACTCCTCCGTTCAAGCCATTCTCTTAAAATATGTACACGTAGTTTCTGCTTCACGTATAATACTTAGAATACTATAAATATTTCTACGGCAATCATATGTTCATTCGACATGTGTCAATATTATTTTGCTAGTTTACTTTGTACCTGTTTAAGTTCTTTCTTCACCGCTCTGGTCACGTCGATGCTCTTCTTCTTCAGCCTCTTCACGGCTACTATGTTGCCTCTGTACGACGCTATGGTGGTGTGCGCTCGCTTCTTGTCCACCTCCTGGTGTACAGAACCCTGCGGACAAATAACATAGTGCTAAAAGGTGAAGCTGTAGCACGACCATACTCTTCGATGGCCATGGACGGATGATGATGGATGGAGTTGGAATAAGGCGTCCGCACTTTATAACGAGTCCACACTGACTCGACTGCAATTCAACTCGACGTAAGGCATTCAAATTTGAGCTTTATATCGTGTTTCGTAAGAGTGAATTTGTCACTTTGTAAGTTAAAGGTGGACGACACATTTGCAACGCGTGCGACTTATGGCTTCTCACTGCGCGTGCTACTACGCGCCGCGCCGCTCCACGCGCAAGGATGCGCCACGCGACACACCGCGTCACCCAACGGAAACTGGCGCGGCGCGGCGCGTACCTTCTAGCTTCAAACCACTAAACCTCAGTTTGATTCAGACTGTGAGCGCAGCGCTCTATGTCTTGTGAGTCGAATTCAATCGTATTCGTCTAGGCAGGCACACGCCGCGCCACGCGCGCCCGCGTCTACACGCGCGAGCCAGCGCCGCGCCTTTGAAGTTACCGACTTTTAGCGGATAAGTCGCGCCGCACCGCGCCCGCCCGCGCCGCGCCGCGCCTCTCTCTTCACACTGCGCGGGGCGCGTGCGGACGCGGCGCGGCGCGGGCTAACACGCGCAGTGAGAAGCCAGCTTTAGGTAGTCGCACGCGCGTCTGTCTGTCATCGATCTGTTGACTAATTCACTCTTATGAAACACAACATAAAGCTTACATTTGAATGCCAAACGTGTGAAGTCGTTATAATGTGCGAACACCTTTGATGAGACTTCTCACTTAATTAGTAAGAGGTAGTGCCACACTGCCTGCTTGCATGCAGCCAAATTGGGCCGGTATGACCGGCGAGGTACCTCTCGCTTACACGAGGCCAGCGTAAAGTGACAGCTGTGTTGTCACGTTTCGTGCGGTGTGTAAGTAGCCGGTGGCCCATTGAGGAGGGAGGAGAAAAGAGAGCAGTGCATCTGTGTACCCTCTATGCGGACGTCTATGGGCGTCGGTAGTCATGAAAATGGCTCCGACTGCTCGTTTGCCCCATGTACCATAAATATATATTAAGAGTATTACTCAAAATATAATAAACGCGATCTTGTGAGAATTACGAGTGAACATAATACGTAAACCCTGTCACATTAAGAGTATTATAATATGTTACTCAGACTATTAATATAATATCTATCTCTCTGTCTATCTATCTATCTGTACCAAATCGAAAAATCGATCAAAAAAAAATCGAAAAGATAGAATCTCTCCAGGATAAGATTTCCAAAAATAATCACGACAAACAAACGAAAAAAGATTAGAATGATATCTCTTCAATAATATTTATCTATTATCTCTCTAGAGTCTAGACTCTACTACATCTCTAGAGATGTCAGAAACAGGATCATGTAATAATAGATGAACAATTGTCTACGCAATATCTCCGACACCACTGAACGATATTGAAAGGAATTTATATTTACTACTATCTTACTCAGTCAGAAGTATATTTTGAATTAACAGTAAAGAGATGACTGTTGTAAGCATAATACGTTTTTTGCAGTTTGAATACTGCTTAGGAACTGTGTTTAAAGAGCGCAAAAACACAACACGTTTTCGCGCTGTATGCTTTTTGTTGCTTGTGACATTGCACAAAAACAGTGCTGGGCGCATGCTACGCTCAAAGACTTATAGTATAAAGGGGCGAACGTACATTCGCAGTCTTGATGACACTCATAGACTTCAGCATGATAAGCAGATGTGCTTCTCTTCTTCTCTCCAATGGGGCATATAAAACTGATAGGTAAACAACACGAAACAGAGTTTCACTTTGCGGTGGTTTATGATAATGAGAGGTACCTCCTAGGCCATTCCGATCCCATCCAGCTGCAATACCTCACAAAGAATACAAACCTTACCTTGATCCTTGGCTTCAATCCAAGACGAGCAGTCATTGCCATTTTCATGACTTTCGACGCCCATAGACGTCGTTACAGATGCACTGCTCTGCTTTCTCCTTCCACCTCCATTAACCACCGGCTACTTACACACCGCATGAAAAGCGTCAGCCCAGCCGTCATTTTACGCTGGTCTCGTGTAAATGAGAGGTTCAGCTGCAATAAATACTTCACAAAGAATAAAAAATACTAACCTTGTCACCTCCAGTTATGAAGGTTAGATCCTTGGCCTCAATCCGCCAGAGCACCGACGCCAGCTTCTGCTCGTATCTGTAGTGGCGCGCCAG
>LUGF01017184.1:158178-175729 GCA_001625245.1 Calycopis cecrops | reverse complement strand
ATCATTAATTTCAATTAAAAATATCGAATAAAGAGGTAAGAAAATAAAACTCAGATGAAAAAGAAAAAATATTTGATATTATTTTATATCATTGTCTGAGCCGGGTTTTTATCTACCGGTATTCGTTCTATTAGGCCCCACGGTTACAGTATAAAAAGTTGAAATATTATTTTATTTAAATATAAGATTGGTCGTGTCGTTTCGGAGTAGTTCGAGCGCATACGTTATTTATGTTATTACTCTTATCTATGTTAGAATAAACAATAACCTGTACAGTTTAATTTATGTAGGACTTAACAAATAAATACTTTCTTTCTCTCATGTCATTTCCGCGTTTAAGGTCGACTCCTCCAGTACAATTTAACCGCTCACACAAATATTTTTCTTTGTTTTCTAATTGTTATACATCATTAGCTGTGCCCCGCGTTTACACCCGCGTAAATTTCGATCCCGTGAAAGATAGAAAATCATCCCTTGGCATCCCATAGGAACATTTTTTCGGGATAAGAAATATCTTATTTCTTATCCCGAAAAAATGTTCCTGTGTTAATCCAAGTTACCCTCTATGTGTGTGCCGAATTTCATGAAAATCGGTTCAGCGGTTTTTGCGTGAAGGAGTAACAAACAAACATACAAACTTTTTAACAATATTAGTAGGATATCAAGAACAACCATTTGCTTGCAGGGTTAGCATAACACTTACGGATAATGAGGATTGGTTGGATACGACGGCGTCAGCTTCAGCACGGCTCTGAACGCCAGCACGTCGCTGCTGGTGTTCTGTATCAGGTGATCTGTAGCAAAACGTAGCAATGTCGTAGGTAGTCACCAAAATCAGTTTGGAATTGCTGAGAGGTACCTCTCGTTTGTATAAAACCGTCGTTAAGTGACAGGGATACTATAATAATGTTTACAGTGGGTTCTCTCTTCTAATTTGCAATTCTAATGTAACATCGCCAGACGTTCCAAATTATAATTGCAGATTATCATCTGCTTTGCTTCATTATCATCACGCTAATATTAAATACTATGTCTGTATACTATGTCTTTATTAAGTAACATAAACTAAGCTTAAATTTTATTCTTAAATTGTCATTTCGAAATCGAAACCAATTGTAAATGTACAATTAAACAGTAAATAGTGAAAATGGAATAAAAATATTTATCTTCTCAAGTACAGGTTCTTATATTAGGTTAACATACAAATTACTTTACTAATACATATAGACATGCAACGACTCAAATTAACATAATTAAGTAACTCAGTTCCGACTTGCAGAAAGTAGATGAAACTATTGTTAACACAAACTTTCAATCAACACTGTATCAAAAAAAATATTCTGTCGTATTTGAAAATAATTCTTGCATAACATTGACGAGTTTAATTCTAATTTTGAAAGAGTATTTTAAAGCATTTTAAGACCTTTAATGCTATAAAAACAAAATCACAAAAATGAAGACATTGTTAATAGCTAGGGTGGAAGCTTTCAGTACTCAATTCTAATTCAGAAAATGTAATAGAATTATTTCGACCAAGAATGTTATGTACCTGCGTGAGTGATGGCGGCGTCTGTCGGGTCGTAGATCTCGTCGTCCACAGCTACCACGGCGTACTCCCCGCTCGCCAGCAGCCCCCGCCGCAGCAGCACGCTGACGAAGTCCACTAGAGCTATGTGCTCGCCCAGGAACACGTACACTGACACAAAAAAATTATATGTTAATAATAGGTAGAGATAGTGCCACAATGCATGTATGTAGCTTAATCGGGCCGGTACGACCGGGGAGGTATCTTTCGCTTACACGAAATCGGCGTAAAAGGACAGCAGCGCATTTCGTGAGGTGTGTAAGTAGCCGGTGGCCCATGGAGTTGGGAGGAGAAAGGAAGGCGACGCATATACTTTTCTTCATGTGGATATCTACGAGTGTCGGTAGTCCTGAAAATGGCTTTGACTGCTCGTTTGCCTCCCTATACCATAAAACAATCATCACATATACATCACCACCTGCTCCTGCCCACCTCTCGGTGTACGGAGCGAGTCGCGGGAGATGCTCACCGACTCTATTCCCCAACGTGCAATTTTTCCCTACAGACCTGCTCACCTCTAGTCTTGTCGTAAGTCTGGTCCACGATCCTCTCCATGTCCAGGATGTGTCTCGGGATGTAGTCCGCGAAGCGGTGCTCGGCGGTCACGGTCATGCCGCTGTTGTGGGACAAGGCCTGCGGGCGAAAAATAGTTTTATTTTTAATATTACAAGGGACCAACGAGCATTCTTTTTTTTATTATTATTTATTCACCAGTTTCCATATGAGTACAATACAATGATAAATTATGATCTTATTCTACATACATACTTAAATGGTGAGTACAGCTTGTACTAACGTTTAAACTAGGCCGAGCCTGTATCTTAAACGCTAGTTCTCTTCCCGTGTGATTCGGAGTTTCATAGCTACAGACGTCCATACACATCCGATTAGGAAAACTTTTTTGTGTGACGTTCCTGCATAGCAACTCAAGTAGGGGAGGTATAGTATTGGGGGGAAAACGAATCTGAGCATTTGGATGTGTGTTGTGTGTCGTGTGTGATGACCCACGTGTATGGAGATCCGCGTGTTACAAAAGATCCGAAACCTGACACAATAGTCGTCCCCGTACGATGGTATCTTGTGAGCGAGAGGTACTTTCCCACTCGTGTCGGCCTAATGATCCTGCAATCCAGTATTGTAGTATATGTTACATATCGTTATTCTATGAGAAAAATAACGCGTATATTTATTAAAAACTAGCTGCGCCCCGCGGTTTCACACGTGTTATTTTCGATCACATAGAAAATAGAAAATCATCCCATGGCATCCCATAGGAACATTTTTTTCTAATAGGATAAGGATAAAAACTATCCTATGTGTTATTTCAAGTTACTCTTCATGTGTGCGCTAAATTTCATGAATATCGGTTCCGCAGTTTTTGCGTGAAAGAGTAACAAACAAAAAAAACAAACTTTCGCATTTTTAATATTAGTAGGATATCGCAAACATACAAATACCAGAACATACATTTCCAACTTTATACTGGATGCAATTAGTACGATAAATTTTGGCTGAAAGGAATGTTTCACGAAATCCAGGTGGAATTTTTAATAACATAATAACCGAAATACGACATGTGTGTCAAAGTTAGTGAGGTCTTGTGAAGCCCTGGTAAAACCAAAATTATCAAAATTGTTTGCAAAATTTAACGTATGCTAAATTGTTTAACATGCACCTTCATTATACACTTAAACAATGTTTGATTAAAACAAAGTTTAGACCAAAATCTGGATGGTTATCTCTATAACTCGTTAATTACGAAGGGTATTGGAATTTGTAAACTTGTTTGAACGTTTTGACACCCACGTTTTATTTTTGAGGAGTTGATTGATATATATTTTAAATAAAAATATTAGCGTTTCTATCCGGCACCGATACCCGGTATCCATTTAATTAGAAACCAANNNNACCGCCTATGTTGTATATACTGATACCGGCGTCCATGAATGCAAAGATAAAAGAAAATTATTTGTGCAACGAATCTCTAAAAACATAGATACATGGCTTCTTCTTTAAATGTACTAGTTAATAGGTGGATATCTATTTTTTATTATATATCTTAACTAGCTTCCACCCGCAGCATCGCCCGCGTGCCTTTCGGAGTTCAAAAATAGAGTTATTATATGTATATCTATCCTACTAATATTATAAATGCGAAAGTTTGTATGTTTGTTAGTTTGTATGTTTGTTTGTTACTCCTTCACGTAAAAACGGCTGAATCGATTTTCATGAAATTTGGTACACACATAATGGGTTAATTGGATTAAAACATAGGATACTTTTTATCCCGAAAAAAATGTTCCTACGGGATGCCATGGGATGGTTTTCTATTTTCCACGGGATCGAAATTTACGCTGGTGAAACCGCGGAATACAGCTAGTTAAAAATAAACCCATTAAAATTGGTTGGATAATTCTAAAGATTTAGGAATGGCACACACAGGAGGCGAAAAGTAACTTTGTTTTATACTAAGTAGTGATATAATAATACTTATTAATAATAATAAATAAAACTTTATTGTACACACCAATACAAATCTTTGCGCATGAAAATTATAATTAATAGACAGTACAAGGTGGCGACCTTATCGCTACAGAGCGATATCTTCCAGGCAACCATATATGTAATTTTATTTGCCCCTTTATACTATATAAAAAAAACAGAGTATATATCTACGATTCCAAATTTATTCTCATGTCAATTTGTGAAATAGTCATGGAGTTACCATTATTGCCCAGATACGCCTTTGCCTACTCTGTGCATGTCACTGAGTAAACATTCACAATTCCTCGCCTATTTCTGTTTCCCCAAGGGCTTTGTTTATGGACATTCTAAAACGATATACATTGCGAGAACACAGTTTTCATTTGAAAAGCGACTTTTTCGATACTGTAGGGAGTAATAAGATTTGAAGCGCTTTATATGAAATAATAGAAGGATCTTGTGAAACACCAATCGAACAATCAAGCGTAATAATGTAACGCTTTACAACGCAACGTCGCAAACGCCCTTGCTCCTCTTTAACTCATGATCATGTGGAATAAACTCAAATGGAAAGATCGTGAGAGCAAGAAGCGCCCCTCTCCCGATGGCGCAGACTGAATTCGGCTGCAATGCAGCATAGCTACCTGATATAAAAAAAATATACTAACCGAATAGATAATACATAATCAAGCAGTAATTTTTTGGGTTGTGGAACTAAAATTTTAAAGGTGATAAAAATGTACCACGCCTATATCCTTGCCTAATTTATCAATTATATATAAATACGCATTTAGAATCATCAGGTAACTGGTGTTCCATTAAAGGGAAGTAGGGAGGGAGGGCAGTGCGTCTGCAATTACGAGGACAATTACTGTCATGGGCGTTGGCAGTCATGCAAAGACTGCGATTGCACATATGCCCACTTACTATTAAAACAATATACGCGAGATGTGGATGTTGTTTACCACTGGACCGTTTTATTTACGGCAACTGCAATTCACGCCATTATTTTTTTGTAGTATGGATAAATGAACAGTCGGAGCCATTCTCTTGACCACCGACGCCCACAGACATCCGCATAAAGGTTATACAGATGCGTTACTCCCTTTCCTCCTCCTTCCTCCAGGGGCCACCAGCTACTTACACACCGCACGAAACGCGACAGAACAGCTGTCACTACGCCGGTGTCGTGAAAGCGAGAGCTACGTCACCGTTCGTGCCGGTCCAATTCGGCTACATGACACTTTAGTCAATTATATAGATTGAATATCACGTTGAGAGTTCTCTTACGAATGAAGTATTTTCACAAGCGATCCGTCGATGATAACCGTATTTACTGTTTTCGTTACGACTGTAGGTATATAGCTGTTCGACAGTAACTCAGTAGAACATGAGGCTTGCGAACCATGCAAAAATTTGTTTTACAATTTAAGTAGATAATTGTGCGACTTTTTGAATCGATAGTTAAATCATGTTATGCAAAGAAAGGATTGTATGTTCATAATTTTTTTGTAAAATTATTTATGGCCAACATGTGGATAAAATACGGTAAAGTTTCACGAATATTTTTGGATTTTCGCCTCGTGGTTACGCTCGGAAAATCCGCAAACTCCGATCCATTTATTTGTACTGTAGATGGTGTAGACTGTGATATTGATACGATGTTTAGCAGATAGCCTTCCTCCATTGGCACGTTTAAAGTTACATTAAGAGGTAGTGCCATGCGCCGTTATAAGCGAGTCCAGGTATAACTGCAGATAGCATGCGTCTTGTGAGTTCTTCATGCCCTATTGGGGCGGGAAGAGACAAATAGGCTCACACCCGCATAACGATTATGTACATGTCCATATGCGGCGTTCATCAGCCAAGGATCCAACTGCTTGTTTGCTGACTAATTACAATAAAACATTCGCAATAAAGTACTTAAGCTTTACTCAATTGGCTCAAACGCAATAAGGGCGACAGAACAAACAGGACTAAGACGCAGCGTACGGGGACTTAGACTAGACGCGAGGAGCGCACACCTCAAGACGCCAGACGCGGCGACTTAGATCATGGAGCTCTGTTTTAGCTCCATGACTTAGACGATGTCAATTAAACGTCTAAATGCAGTAGCGAGTAAGAGGTAGTGCCACGCTGTATGTTTGCATGCAGCCAAATTGGGCCGGCACGACCGGGGAGGTACCTCTCGCTTACACGAGACCGGCGTGAAGTGACAGCTGTGCTGTCGCGTTTCGTGCGGTGTGTAAGTAGCCGGTGGCCCAAGGAGGTGGGAGGAGAAAGGGGGGCAGCGCATCTGTATAGTCTCTATGCAGATGTCTATGGGCGTCGGTAGTCATGAAAATGGCTACAACTGCTCGTTTGCCCCCCTATACCATAAAAAAAAAAAGCGAGATCACGATACTGTCGCACGACTCTAATGTGACCGGTCGCAGGGAGTCGCTAAATCCTGCGACTGCATCGCGACAAAGTCGCCGGTGGTTTTCGCGTCGCGTTTCTGCTGTGGCCCTTATGTATACAAATGTTTATGTTGACGTTACCATTACGAATATTTGTGTAGTACCCGTGTAAATATTACTAGTAACGTACTTTACACACATCGATGAAGCCAGCATATTTCAGTTCACACAGGAATACGAGTCCTAATATTAAGAGCGTAGAGGCGTGAACCATTATGTACTGTTCATAAGTACTACAAATGAGTGAGGCAGTTATATTTCGGTCAATTTATTTCAAATGCTCAAGAGGATGTAGACAGCCCATATAACTTTGTTAACGTAACTACAGACGAGTTAATGGAGGAGGACAAAAGTTTTCTTAGAGTGCCATCGTGGTCTCGTAATGGACTTGGGTCAAAATTTATATGTATCGCAAATTCAATTTTTAAATTTTCAATTTCTTTTTAATTTTTTTTTATTTTAAAAATCCTACTAATACTATAAATGCGAAAGTTTGTAAGTATGTTTGTTTGTTTGTTACTCCTTCACGCAAAAACTGCTGAACCGATTTTCAAGAAATTTGGCACACACGATATAATTAACACGATAAACTATCCTAAGTTTTTATCCCGAAAAATGTTCCTATGAGATGCCATGGGAAGGTTTTCCTATTTTCCGCGAAACCGCGGGGCGCAGCTAACAAATAAAACATAATGATGTTTACAATGGTATAGCGGGGCTATGCAATTATTACGGAATTTGTATCGTTGAGTAATCAATAGACATACAAAAAGAATTTATGTTAGCGTAAACAGTCCATTAAAAATGTATCATCAATTATGTGCTAAAACAAATTACCTTTATGTTCAGGTAAATAACGTATAACGTATAACGTGTTTCTGCTACTCTGTAAGCGCTACTTAATCATAATTACTTGTGTAAGTAGTGTTTGTTTGATATTTTAGAGCTGCTGCTTACATTCGAGTAGAAATGCGACGCCAAAGTAATAGTGGTGCTTACATAGAGAAGTAGGTTACCGGCGCCGACTCGGAGCCGATCCAAACAGGTTTGACACCCTACATACCGGCAAATGCTTGAACCAGTACGAGTCGGCGCCGGGAGTCGGTACGTACAGGTAAACCCCTTTTTCTTTATAACTGAGCCCATAAGATAACATTGCAAAACTACCGGTTTGTCGGCGCCTGTAACCTGGTTCTCTATGTAAGTACCCTAGGGCAGTGTCATGTGAGCGAGAGATGACTCGTGGTCTCGTCGTACCAGCCTAATTCTGCTAGCACTACTCTTTACTTAACTATTGCTTGCTGTAGGAACATCTATATAATGTAGTCTTGATACTTCTTACCTTAATGGCTTCCATCTGCTGTTCCGCAGCGGTTCTCTCGTCACCAGCGACAATGGCGAACTTGTTCCATCCGTACGCCTTCAGCAGCGCCACCACGGACTTGCTGACTTTGTGCGCTGGTGGCAGGGTGCGGGCGAACGTCGCCCCCAGGCCGCCCTCCGCTCCTTGTGCGCCGGCGCATTTCTGCACAACATATTAAAAAATACAGCTCAAAAATTAAAAAAAGAATTTTTTGTGAAACCAAGATATATTATCTCATCCCAATCAACTTGAACAGAATTATTTTGTGAGTGTAAGAAAAAACTCAAGTGATTAGCGTTCATCACCTTTTGTGATTGACCACTTGCACTTGCCTCCCATTTGACACAAGTAGTAATATGTACCAAAGGTAAATAGAAAGCGAAAATTTAAAATTTTCATTAATGTGTAAAAAAACAATGAATAGTTTTAATTATATACATAACATAAATACATAACATAGAAAGATATACATATATAAAGACTCGAGCGTAGCCAGTGTCCTATATATAATACCCACAAGAGTAATTACATGTTACTTATTGCTCTAATTTACTGACAAGGTCTTGTAACGCATTGACTGGACAATATCTAACAGTACAGATGCTTCTAATGGCTTAGCAAGACTGCTCTGTCGTTTTACAAGATTATTTGTAGCATAGAAATTGTAGTTGTAATTATAAAAGCACGGGAAAACTGTAGGTAATGGTTTTAAAAGTATTTTTGAAAGGAGAATAAATTTACGTTAGCATGATTTCTCTTGGAACTCTGCGCATAAATATTTCTTAACTATGAAATTTTAAAATATGCGAAAGCGTGAAATCACTTTGAGCTACTTTGAGTAGTAACTAGTTAACCAGTTTACCAGTTCACCAGTTTTCAGCTCAAATCAGTACGTGGCAGTCCCATACTGCTTTGCAGTGAATTGTGTAATACGAACTTGTCTATTTTTAATTGGTGGGCGTATAGTAAATAAATGTCTTTCAACTATAGTTTAGTTCGTCATTATTACACTTCAGAGTAGTTTCATTTAGTGCCTCTCGCTTTAATCAGCGTTGTATACAAGCATAGGAAACAAGTAAGCAGAATCTTTGGATGACTATTTGCCCAGAAGACGCAGAGACGTTATATAGATTGTTACCGGGGTTGCCCTACTTCTCCTACTGGGTATCTTTAAATCATGTTGCCCTGCTTCACCTTGCCCCTCCGTAGGCCACCGGAAACTCACACTTCGTACGATACGCGTCAGTACATATATCTCTTTACACTGGTATTATGTGTGTAAGAGGTAAACCTATCAGGCCACTATAGTACAATTTCCCAACAGTGTATTCAATTCAAATGGCCTAAAACACTATTCAAATTCGTCGGGTCAACGTCTAAATTAAATTAAATGTAACCCTTTGCACGGCTCAATCTATCTCTTACTTCTATTATACCACATAACATTAAGGGTTGTTAGTTTGGACAAGTCAAAACATTACAGAATAATATTTCAAAAAACTAAAATCCCTTCACAAAATTTTATTTATTATACAAGTCAATAACATTCTAAAATAACACCAAGATATTACACAGTCAACGAAAAAAGTTATTCAAAAAATCTAATAAATAAATATAGCCAATTTACTTTGAAGTGAAAGTTATTTCTAGTATTATTTCATTTCTTTGTAGGTATATGCCGTTGTGATTAATAGCAGCTATTTTATTTTCCCTCTGGTCCTCCACCTGGGTAAGTCTCAGTATATCATATAAGTTTAGGCAATTGGTATAATACCATTTCCATAAGTATTGTTACAAAGAAAATAAACATTTTTTTATTGTTCTTACATTTATTACTATTGCCATTATATTATTATTCTGAAGTGGCATCTATTGGATTCAATACAGTCTTTTAAATGTTGAGACAGTTCTTTATTTCGAGATTCAAGTAATCTCTATATTGGCCATTTCCACCTCTATTGGCTTCCATACAGACTTCTAAACGTTGAGTTATCAATATAAGCACCCTCCGTTTTTATGAGAAAATTGTGCAGCGAGTGCACACCAAAATATACTTTGTGGACAAACCAAATATTATGATGCAAATTACATTAAAACGGGTAACAGCGGGTGGGAGGATACATTTTAGAGTGGACAGGGATGTACATGTGTGACGTAAAACGCCTTTTAGATGATACAGATCAAAAATACGGGTCAGGGAGCCGGGCAGTAAGAGAACGGTAGAACGGTCTATATCATCTGAGCTTAATAATTACAAAACTACAGCCCTAGAAACATTACTCTATTGCAATTATTATTTATCGTTTATATCTAGTCAACTCCCTACTCCTAGTCAAAAGCTCGAATGTGAAAGGGTTGGTGATGATAAGACCTAAGACAAGGTATAACTTTACGGTTTAAATCACGGGAAACTGTAGAAAATAAAAATGATTCCTGGAATGCCTAAGTTGGCAGCTGATGATCTTATAATAAGTTGGAATATTTTGACGGCGTACCGGTGTAAAGTGACGGCTGTGCTGTCGAGTTTCGTGCGGCGCGTAAGTAGCCGGCGGCTATATAACATCTATACGGATGTTTATGGGGGTCGGTAGTTATGAAAATGGCTCCGATTGATCGTTTGCCCCCTTATGCTATAAAAAAAAACATCCAAGACGTTTTTGGACAGATCATTTCGTGTTTAATAATAAATAATACAACATAAACTAACTTAATGCATTTTTATTGAATTCTATGTATTTTTTTTAAATTTATTGTTACATGTATATGACCACATCTGAAATGGAATGCACCTCTTTTAAGACATCATTAGTGAAATTAACTTAGGTATTAGAAATATAATTACTTCTTTAAAAAGATTTCATTTATTCCCGAGTCAAGTAATAAGTGAAAGTGAGCTCTTACGTGTGATATGAGCGGGATGTTCCACGCCGATGCCAGTTTCGCCTCCGTCTGGCAAGTGCCGTCAGGTCCGAAGAACGCCACCACACCCAGGTCGCGCATCTGAGTCATTACCCTACAAAATAAAATACTTGTTCATATTGTGGGAATGTACGGCGAAGGAAAGAGAGGGAAGACGTGTGAGAGAGAGAGTGATAGGAAGTTTTAAAAACGGATGGACATCTAGTGAATGACGAAGAACGCACGACGAACGAGGCTTTCTCATTAGATAATAAATAAATCAGTTTAAAGTGCATTATTTTAGGCTGGAGCCACACTGGCGTAATTTTTTCAGTCGTGAGTCACAGAATTTCGGCCGGGCCAACTGAATTTCTGTGGAGCTGCCACACGGACGTAATTTATTCAGTTACTATTGAGCGTTAGTACGGGGTGTTTGTGTCATCAAGTGCGATGGATCCCCGCCCCTCCCTCGCCCCGACAGAAATTCGGTCGAGTTTGTGCGTGTGAGTCGGCAGACAGCTCACTTTGCGTCGTCGTGTGGTACAAACTGCATTTTTGTATGAAACTGAATGCAGCAGAAATTACGCGACAGAAAATACGCGACTCAGAACTCATAAAATTACGCTCGTTTGGCTTCGCCCTTAGTGTATTTCTTGCTAACATTCCATATAGCATTAGGAGGATAATGATTAGCTGAGGATTTGCTACCCACGCCATCAGACAACCGCTTAATGCGAATGTGCTGTCCTTCTATCCCGCTCTCTCTCTGGGATACCGGTAGCACATAAACCACGGGAAAGTCAAATCAATAGCTAACACTATGCGGCGATATGTGTGATATAACCGAGCAATGGGATCTCGCAGTTTAAAGTACATATCTGATGCCATACAACGATGACAGAATTTAATAGTTCATTAATAGATCATTCATCTAACACATACCATATATTTATTAGTATTATTGAGTATTATGTGTTGTATATAGTATTAATAGTATATATAGATATCTATTGTATTTATGTGTATGTATGTGTGTGTATATAAATGTATGTACGTATATACATAATTATATATTCATTTATTTATTCATCTATGTATAGATTTATTATATAGCTTGTGCACTGCCTCCTAATAGCTAAAGTCTTTTTCCTCTAGGTAAGGTTGCCTGGAAGAAATTACTGTTAAGTAATAAGGCCGCCTTTGTGTGCGATTATTATACTTAATTTAATGCTCGTATATGTCTTCTATGTAAAATGTTTTATGTGCACAATAAAGAATATATTGATTGATTGATTGAATTTAGAAGTTACAGTCTTTTACAGCCTGTCCAGAGTAATAGTTTTACGCGCGAGTCAACTCGCGCTTATCAATTTTCTATTGTGATCAGATACAGCGTTTCACACGCGTATTTACATTAAAAATTTGGACTATTTCTCACCAATTCCTACTCTGTAGGTTCTATTACAATAATTTCATGATCCCATATCCCATATGGCTACTCTATTCAGCTCCGTCAATAAAAAATTAGGTATTATTTGAACTAAATACGTGAAATCGCCATGGACTATCGCGTAGTTTTGAACGCTACAACGGCAGCCGAGTATCTCGACACGCAGACTGCTCGCGCGTCGCGCTCATTAGACGCGTTTTACGCGCGACTCGCGAGTGATAGAACGCGATGTCGCATCTGTACGCGACATAATAAGTAGCTCTAGTACTTTAGCAACGCGCGAGGGTCTACATGCGAGTCGATTCGCGTGTAAATGGCTTGATCTGCGCGACGAAAAACGCGCGATTCCGATACCGCGACTGAACGCAGAGTCGCTAAGTCGTGATGCTGCAACGATGCAGTTACAGAATCGCCGATCGCCCATGCTAAAAGTAGCATGTGTGCTCTGGCCCTTAATCCACTGGTACTGTTATTTACACCGCGCTTTTTTTAAATCGTTTCTTAAGGCGAAAACTCTGAAACTCTATTTACCTCAGCGATAGACTATCCTTGTCCAGCTGCAGGGACGGTCGCGCTCTCCCGATGTCGGCGCTGATGAAGCGCAGTCTCATCCCGGGCAGGAGGCTGGGCTCCCGGTTCACTGCCGCCACGGCCAGTGGCAGGGCGCCGAGAACCGTCTGCGAATAACACAATTAATTATAATGGCATTTTGGACATGGATGGACGAACATTCGAAGTTATTTGATGACTACCGGTGTTCTTTGTCGCTCTATGGGGGAGGACCATTTCCAGCAGTCGACGTCCTCCAACTGATGATGATGATGATGATGATGATGATGATGTTAATGTTGATGATGATGATGATAATGATGATGATGATGTTGATGATTATGATGCCCATTAATTACTTAAAGCTATGCAGACGCGTTTCTTCTTTACCCCATTCCCGAAAGGGCCACCGGCTACTCACAAACCACGAAAAACAATAGAAGAGCCATCACCTTTCTTGCGGTACCGTGTGCATGTTAACTTCGCCGATCATGTCCGCCATATTTTGTTACATTTGTAATGTGTGTAGAACCCATGCTCTATAAATAAAAAAAAATAGGAGTTTGCGAAGATGCCTTCCAGTAGGAAGGAAGGTAAGGAACCGCGAATCTTTGGATTCCGAATTCAAAGATTCGAAGTTTATATATTTTGCATTTATTTTTTTCCAATTGCATTTTTATAGTTATTTACTTGATTGTTCAATTTGATGGATTGTTTGTTGATATACTTTGATTGATTGTGTATTTGTTTATTCGTTCGCTTTGCTCGGGCCAGGGTTTGCACTGAACCGGTGTTACATTTAAATGCTAATTCTATTTTTAATAATAACATTTTCATATATTCATACAAATGTGATAAGTATGGACAGTCCATACGCGACGACAGCGACCTCGTTTTGCGAGGAGGTGATGTCCTGCAAGGAAGCTGCGGAACGCATACGACAAGAAGCTGCGGGTGAAGGTTTGATTAGGAATCGCGTAGGAGCTCGCAGAAGGCGCTACTTACAGCGTCTTCTGCCATGAAACTAGGCGGCCGGGGTTCGAGGATGGGCACCTGACCCCATGAGGCTACCAAGTCGTCAGGGTCGCTCTAATAGCCGGAACGACCCCTTTCGTGATGAAGACCGGTCCTTCAAAGGGAACCGGCCAGTCGCTGGGGTATCCTGTTGCTGATAGATTCAGGATACCCCTCGCCACAGCGGCCGAGGGCTTTCGCAGGTTTTTTAGTCGGTAGGGGCACGCTTCTTGTGCCGAGTTCGACACACCCTTCCGGCTCACCCAGGGCTGGTTGGAAGGTGCATAAATGCATTTTACCTGCGTCACAAAAAAAATACACGACGAATTTGCGTAAACCCTTTATACGTAATAATACGTAAAACTTATAACTCTATACTAATAATAATATAAAGCTGAAGAGTTTGTTTGTTGCGCTAATCTCTGCAACTACAGGTCCGATTTGAAAAATTATTTCAATATTAGTTAGTCAATTTAGCGAGGAAGACTTTTTAACCGATTGCGGTAAAAAAAATAAATTCATATAAACGAGGTTGCGGGTGTTCGCTAGTTAAAAATTCTGCATCAGAAAATATCGGCGTCCGCTATCTAAACTGAGAGCTGACTACCATATGACCTCTACAACCTTGTAGAAAAACCCGGCCCAATCATAGAATAGATCGAAATCAAATATACGAATACGGGTATCATTCAGAAAATGTCCTTGAGGCTCGCACAATTTCACACAGAATACGATAGATACAAAGTAAGTGCACACTTGTGTTAGAATTTCACAGAATCTGCAGATATTTGGATAGTGGATTAAGGGGGGAGAGGGGGCAGAGGGGAAATAGATAACACGATTTGTTTCTCTTCCCTCTGAGATCTACATCTCGAATTACTTCGTATTTACACACTGTCGTGTGTGTCCAAGTAGACTATTATAGAGAAGATTTTTCATACATTGTATATTATTTTGTACCAGTGGACCCGCGAAGATCGATATTCGATCTAAGTGAAACTTTTTTGTGATTAAAAAATACTAAATATCTTAAGACATGTTATGACATTGTGATTAAGGTAAATATTGTTTCCTCTGTCTACGGTAAATAATTTATGTATATTGTAGTGCTTAGCATCACAATAGCATAGGAATATAAATTAACTTTTATAATAAAGAAACTATTTGAACGCACGAACGATGAAACCTACACAATGGATATGTTTTTTTTAGTATAAAAACATATCTGTTTAGAATTCGGACAATAGAACGAATTTGAATTTTGTCTTTCCTTGACAATGTAAGATTTTTTCATTATTCTAAGACGCACGTCCCAGTGCAAGGAAGATATATAATAAAGTCAGCATGGAAGTCTAGCTAGGATATATTCAATAATAATATGTTGTAATTATATGGGATAATGAAAAGACATATTATCCAAGTCGTATTATTTACTACTTCCTTCAGCCAGATTGGCAAAGTTACAGGGACAGTTTAACAAGATAGGTAACCCTGCTGCACAAACATAGCTACGCCCTTCAACTCATCTGGAGCAGGCGTTACGATATAATCAATGTGTCAAATGGATGGTAGGTAGTGTGTGTAAAGTTTTATTTATTAAATAATGTACTTTATAAGTAATATTATTAAATATATTGGCGTTCTACACTTCTTCTACCTACTCTTCCGTTCGCGCAATTTTTGTAAAAATATTCCTAAGATTTACTTACGAAACGATAGAAAGCCCGTGGAATAAATTATAGTATATATTATGAATGTGAAATAAGCTATTACAGCTGGGAAAATGCGTTACATGGAGCTGTTGAGTGTAGAGCCGGCCGCGACGTGAAGACGCAGTATATCCCACGAGCATCGGGATCTTTACGAGGGTACAAGATATAAAAATGGCAAATAAAATATCCGTTTTATTATAGTTATCTGACCTCTTTATATTCACATCTCCGAGACTATATTACAGTCACCACGATAACATCGTCTATTCTAGATACAGTTTTATTACAATATAAGTGACTGGAAATACTGAAATTGTTTATTGTGCGCTATGTTTTTATTATAAAATAGTATATTAAGCCTTACCTGTAAGAGGTAGTGCCACGCTGCATGCATGCATGAAGCTGAGCTGGGCCGGCACGTTCGGGGAGGTACCTCACGCTTATACCACACTGGCATTAAGTGACAGCTGTGCTGTCGTGTTTGGTGCGGTATGTAAGTAGCCGGTGGCACATGAAGGCTGGAGGAGAAACTAGGGCAACGCATCTGTATAACTTCTATGCGGATGTCTATGGGTGTCGGTAGTGATGAAAATGACGCTGACTGTTCATTTGCCCCTCCATATCATAAAAAAAATAACTGAAATGTTTTTATAATAACTTCTCTATATAAATAAAACTCTCGTGTCACAATGTTAGTAACCATACTCCTCCGAAACGGCTCGACCGTAATTTAGCGTGCGTATCGAGTAGGTCTGAGAATCGGCCAACATCTATTTTCCATCTCGATGTTTCCACGGGATCAAAACTTATGCGAATGAAACCGCTCGTTTCACGATGTTCGTCCGGGTTCTCCGCAACTTTTAGATCGATTTTAATGAAATTCAGCTGCGATATGTAACTTCTTCCAACTCAAATATTTTATTTCGTACGTTTAAATTTTATTCATAAAATATGACCGTGACCAGATGCTATAAAGAAACGAATACTACTAATATTATAAATGCGAAAGTTTGTATGTTTATTTGTTTGTTTATTATTCCTTCACGCAAAAACTGCAGAACCGATTTTAATGAAATTTGGCGCACACATTGAGGGTAACTTGGATTAACACATAGGATAGTTTTTATCCCGAAAAAATGTTCCTGTGAGATGCCATAATATGATTTTCTATTTTTCACGAGTTCGAAATTTACGCGGGTGAAACCGCGGGGCGCAGCTAGTATAAATATAAATAATAAACAAATGAAATTCACGGTGATGGAATAAAATAACAACAAGCACGACGCCGTATTCCGCTAGACATGCGAAATGGGACGAAATGCTTTTGGCTATGTCGGATATTTCCATTTACTCAGAATAAGTAATCCAAGTTTCAGAATACATGATAGCGTCGCTTCATAATTGTTCATCGCTCCTCCTGTAGTGAGTACTGAATCTTATTAATATTATAAACGCGTAAGTTTGTATGTTTGTTTGTTTGTACTCCTTGTACTACTCCTTCACGCAAAAACTGCCGAACCGATTTGCATGAAATTTGGCACACACATAGAGAGTTACTTGGATTAACACATGTGATAGTTTTTATTCCGAAAAAATGTTTCTATGGGATGCCATGGGATGATTTTCCACTATATCGAAATACACGACTGAAACCGCGGGGCGCAGCTAGTATAACATAAATTAGATTTCAAAATGAATATAATATATTTTATATAGCAGTTTGCGTAAAATTTATCCGAAAACAACTATTCTTTGTTTGGATGAAAAGCTTACGTGTGACAAAATCATTAAATATTTTATCAAAAAAATTAATGGTTGTCTTGAAGTTGAAATTACGGATCAAACCGCGGGGCACAGATAGTTGCACATATGCAAGCAAGTTTCATTCTCGACTGAAGGCAGCTCCGCCATGAGTCCTCTGCGGCTGTCACTTGGCGGCAATTCAACCTGAGATACACCCCGGTCGTGCTGACATAGTTTGTATGAAATGCAGCATTTTTTTATGGGATATGTGGGCAAAAGAGCAGTTGTAGCCAT
>LUGF01017184.1:116659-129721 GCA_001625245.1 Calycopis cecrops | reverse complement strand
TTACCCTAAAGGGATGGGAGAAACATATTTTTAAAGTCTTTTCTTTTATGCAAGAAGAGAAACGTCTCCAAGCTCCATTAATAAATGAATAAAGTAAAATTGTTGATTGTTTGTAAATTTGATTTTTTACACGACCATAATTACAACATTAAAATATAATACTACATTCTTTTATTTCTAAATTACTAATAAAATAATAGTTGTCATGATTTTAGTATTGTGATGCCAAAATTTCAAATACTTCCTGCATCGGACATTATTTTTACCCCAAAAATCGGAATATATAATTTAATGGCAATACTTAATTAGACAAGACTTGTCACTCTTGTCAGAAGAGCGCCGCCACGACCGGGTCAGAAATGTTTGTGGCACTATACAATGCAACTTTACACTGAATCGGAATGTCACTCGGCTTAGATGTTGAAAATATCAAATAAATATTGCCAACGCCGATATAAATATTAACATCCAGGTAGTTTAGAAAGGGAAGGGTTAATTTATATTACAAGTTCAACTGATTATTACGTAGATTGTGTGGGAGAAGGAAAGATATACATTTCAATTTTAAGCCTATTGTTTAAGTTCTGTCTAATAATAGGTTAAATTCAACCCTATAATGCAGCCTCACAAATATTTTAAGTTAGTTGGAGGGAAAAGTTATTTTGGTGAATTAATAAAAATCTGAGTTCATGGCTATTTTTACTTCTGTTCCTTGTAATATTATTTACTAAACATTTTCCCTATAAGAGAAATATTAGTTTTAAGATTTAGATTTCATAAAATAACTCATAAAATGAAAATATCTTTTTGTCTGTGTATGGCCTAAGTTCTGAAGTCAGCTTGATTTATTATTACATACAAAAATTATAAACAATGCAGATAAATGATAATTTCGACTTCTCTAGAATCCCAGCATCAGACCCTGAATTAGTTACAATGCGATTACTTGAAAACTGTTCTCTTTTGAAAAAAAATGGGTTGTGAAAATGTTTTGATACAGTATAAAGGTCGGATGGAGACAAATCCGATATAGAAATACGTATGAAGTCAATACGATTTACCCAAGAAATATCTAATTACCAGCATAAGAGCCTTGGGAAATTGCAGGAATTTTAAATGACTCGGAGCAAGGTTTGATATTATCACAGGGTCGTACTGTGTAGAGGAGGTTATATATGTGATTGTTATACATATAAAACTAGATACATCTGTTTTTGTATATTTTTATTATTTTCTATAGCATAAGGGGGCCAACGAGCAATCAGAGCTGTATTCATAACTACAGACTCAGCCTCCAAGGGCCACCGGGTACTTACACACCGCACGAAACGCGACAGCACAGCTGTCACTTTACTCGTTTCGTGTAAGTGAGAGGTATCTCCCCTTCGTACCGGCATAATTCGGCTGCATGCGTGCAGTGTGGCACTACCTCTTACTTAAATTCGTAGTATTTTTGCATTTTCACGATTAAAACAAAACACAAACAAATAACATATTAAGAACCTTAGTTCACAATGCTCAATATTGCTCTCCGGCGATTATTCATCGCGAAATATTCATTTATTTAAGTGAATAATATTCACGCTTATTTCACAATTTCATTTTCCTGATGTTTTAATTAATAACAATTTTTACTTTAAGTTATTTAATCATCATCACCTCACGCTGCTCAAGTACTAGACGATAGGCATCTGAGTTGATGTATGTTCAGTGATTATACTTATCACATTAAGCACTTCATTGCAATGTCTTTTAAGTTTTAAGGGTTGCGTACCCAATAGATAAAGATCTATACAAATAATAAAACTAGTAGAAGACGTCATTCTGTCTGTGTCTTGTGCGGCGCACACGCAAAATGTACTGGACGAATTTTGATGAAACTTCTTTGTTATATAGGTATTCTTCGGTGACATAATAGCTATAATTTATCACTATATATAATGATGCAGTCGGTATCTCGACTTGAAATACACTATCGTAGGGCAAAATAACGGATTGACAATTCGGCCACATAACATTGCACGTTACCATGACAACACATTTTGACAAGACAACGGCTGTCGGTTCAACTAGTAATGACACGGAAATATTTTTTTCGCGATCAAATAAACTCTATAGCTGTATAATATTCTTGCTGAATCACTATATTTAAAAAAAAGCTACCCTTTGCGTGGTTTTATAGATTTAAGCATATAGACAGGAAGGACAGACAGACAGATAATGACTTTGTATTAAACTACGTAGCGATAATGATGATATCTCATAACGGCAATAACACCCAAAACTAAAACTAATCTTGCTTAATATTCCTCAGATTCGTTTCATGTTCAAAACATAATCTTAGGACAAATTGATTGGAGAAGTTATGTCACCGCCCGAAGTCCAAATATCTTTTGATTGATCACAGAATCTGTGAATGATGGGTATCAGGACTTTGGATAGTTTTTTATTTATATTGAAATCTACTTCGTAAAAACCATGAGCTATTGACTTGAATCAGATAAAGGCTAATTAGGTAATAGGATTATTGAATGTTTGACTTAATTAAAATTCAATAAAATGGGGGTCCATCGAGCACATGCTTTTAGCAGACTTACCTCTAAACTGGCAGCCAGTGTCTGCGGTGTTTAAAAAGTTAGGTTATGCTTACTGGGCCTTCTGACCACGTCCGTATTTGACACTACTGGGAATCAGTCACGTCATATACGCCACTTGTTCATACATAATAACATAAAATTGAATACAATATATTATTTTTGCTAGGCGAGTAAATTTATTTTTTAATTCCCATCTACATTATTTCGATATTGATTTCTTGTTTCAACGAGTAGAGAAAAAAACAAAGACTTAGCACAAGAAAATTCCTAACGAAATCTCCCAAGAATTTACAAATTTCAAAATTGTCTTTAGAAATTGATTGATATACAAATAATTTGATAAAAATACGCTTTTCTTATTTATCCTGCTGAGTTTTATATTATAAAAGATTACTCCAACGTTAGTTAACTTTATAAATACAAAATATAATTAATGATTATTGAGTTTTCTGTGAAAATTCACAGGGAAATTTAGTAATTGAATAATCTGCGCAACGTGACATAATAATTGGATTTCAATCAATTGCTTCATGAAATTTTACAAGGGGACCTTTTAACATATTTTTGTGTCCGCGGGGAAAATGCTTCTATGCCGGTCCAACCGGCCTTGGATGAGCCGGAAGAGTGTGTCGGACTCGGCATGGGGCCCCTACCGACTAAAAACTATTGCAAGAGATTTCGCCAGGATCTACCAGCAACAGGATACCCCAGCGAAATGAGTAAAGGACCCGTCTTCTTTACGAATGGGAGTCGCTCCGGCTATTAAACCTACATCAACGACGTTCTAACCTTGTAGGGTCAGGTACCAACCTTTTAACAATTATAATAATTATATAAATAGTAATAGATCGAAATTTACGCGCGTGAAACTGCGGGGCGCAGCTAGTATAATTATAATTTAGATAACGTCTCATATTTTTTATTCCGAAAACACTGCAAGCGTTAATGCAATGCAATTGTCCCTTATTGTTGATGGAAATTCATAATATAGGTACTTTGACTAAATAATATACTTTTTATACTATTCATCAGATCGCCTGATAATAGAGTAAAAAATAATATTAGGTATATAATCGAAATACGAAAACACTGAGTAAATTTATATTAGAATTACAAAAATTATTTAAATTTACCAAATTCTATTTTACCTTCATATTCATGAGCGCGTGTTTCTTCGTAATATCAAATTTCGATATTCATATTAAACAAGTTTAAGACTGACAGCGAGTCTATGAACGTCTACAAAACAAAGTTGATTGTCCCGAGGCGTGTTCAGACAGCACTGAGCTTATTTAGGTGGATTAACGCTAATGAGGGATTTGACTATTGGCGCAGTGGTGCAAAGTACGGATAGGCGGACCATCTTCGAATACCGCCTAGGTCATGGATGTTTATCTATGTATTATAATATGTATTTCTATAATAAAACCTTATATATTCAAGTTTCTTAAAGACATAAAACCTTAAATATATTTTCGTTGTCTGTCTGTCTGTCTGTCTGTACGCAACACAAGTCCTTACAGTACTTACCACGGGGTTAGGCTAACATAGTTGAGACTTATTTTTGACATGCAATATCTAATATCGTTAAATTAAACCACATATATTGTGAGTGCTTACAGTTAATCCGAAACTATCAAAAAAAGTTTACAAGAAGTATATGAAATTACTTTTTTCAAAGAAGTTAAATATCAAAAAAAATGTATGTATGTATCATGCTTGTCGCAGCGGCTACAGGAAGCAGCAACCTCGCACGGGATGAATGACTTCGGCCCATTATGGGCGGCTGGGCTCCCTATCAGCTATGAAGTGAGAAAAAACTTTGAAAAATTCCTGTGACTACACTATTGCTCCGATTGATCTAATTTTTGTTGTTAGACTGGAAATGATACACAATATATTATGTATGTTTCATTTAACGCCTCTCTTTTATCAACCTTGTATATGATAAAGATTATTAATTACGTGCTAATATTTGCACCACTGCACTGGAGAAAAAAAAACTATTCGATGTTATCAGGAATGTAGGAGAGACGTGCGTATGACAGGCAAATTTTAGTTGCAAATGTATTCATATTTGCTAAATTACGGGGCAAAACTACAAGAATATCTTTAAATTGTTCGATTCTACCCCTTATTCACACGCTTCTATTAGCTCGGGTTGTATGTATGTATGTAACGGAATCTTTGAGCTTAATTTTCACCGGTTACCAGAAGTCTGATTAATTTGAAACTTTGCATACGTATCAAGGATCGATGACAATGCAATAATTTCGTAACAGTTTCCCATTATCCTTATTAGGATCGCCAGGATTGATTGCAGGATTGATGAAGCGTGTTTTTTTAGTTTTTTAATTTTGTAGTTCAAAATGACATAGGTATTAATTCATGGAATAGCTTGACATGATTAAAGGCTATTTCTTTCTCCTTTTTATTTTTTCTAAACAAATTGTTATTGGTGACCCAAGGGTTTCCAAGACAATTCGTTTAGATTTCTCAGAATATCCTCTTAAGCCCTTAAATCCTTGAGAATATATTTCACGAAACGTTTGATTTATTTAAAGTAATAAAATTATTTCATTATCCAAAATGCTTAGTCTGAGCTTTAGTACTCATTGAAATTAAATGAAATGCTTTATATATCCTACTTTTAACAACATGCATAAGTACCTACAGCCCACTAATATTATAAATGTGAATGTGAGTTTGTTTGTTACACTTTCACGCCAAAACTAATCAACCGATCGTCATCGATCGATCGATCGATCATGTCAACTTTAACAAATTTTGGCAAATATTCCTAGAGGTATTAGAAATTACATAATAATTTAGAAGAGTAAATGTGTGTGGCAGATATTGGAATTCTATTGCAGTTCTATTTAAATGTAATATTCATTGATATTATGTATTTCATTCAACGCGTGCGAAGCCGCGGTGAAAAGCTAGTCATATATAAAATATAAAAGCTCGGAAAAATAAAATTAAGGGGCAAAATTTTCTTGTTGGTTTCGTTTTCTATTTGGCAAAATTTATGGTGTATTTTCAAACTTCATACTTTATGCTTTATGCATCATATATTTCATACATACTTTATACATTTTCTGTTTCTATATTATAGTCATCATACAAAATTAAATGAAATATTCATTTAAATATTAAAACGTTGATGGTATATCTAATGTTATTTGAATAAAATATTTGTTAGTGTTTTAAGAATAATAAGAAGAATATTTCTATGAATTCAGGTGTTTTTGTAAAAAAATGTGTGCCCAAATACCAAAATAGGAAAGAAAAAAAAGCACGCCCTTTCTTGGAAAATAATTATTCATTCACAATTATTGTTATAAAATATGATTAATCATATTAATAATTTTCATTTATCAACGATTACGAAATGTCTGCATCAGACTCATGTCGACATGTTTCAGTTGGTATTGTTAATGTAGATACAGGTTAACACTAAAATGGTAAAGGAGAGAAGGTGCAGGCGACTGTCACAAAGAACTTATATAAATATATAATTTAAAATATTAACGGGACGACTTCTAGCAACATTGTTTCGAGACCGCAGCGCCACGGCTAACGGACTTCAGTGGTGGCGTGGACTCTAGGAATTGGACAGATTCTAGTTTTATATTTGGAGTATAGATAATCTATGTTTATTAATAAGGCCTTATTATATAAATAAAATCGGTAAATAGTTGCTAGTACAAGTATCTATTTCCTGACGTTCGTGTTTACTTTATAAAATTACATTTCGGTCTAATTGCCTACTCGTACTACAGTTAACATTTACAAGCAACTCGTAAAAATAAACTTAATTTGCAATTCCACTTTCAACGACTGTTACCGGGAGCTTTATATAATTTCCTCACATTTTATGCGCTGCAAATAGCTGGGAGAAATACTCCGTGGTTGAGCCGAGGAATTAGAATAAATAATATTTGTAGAAGTGTGATTCGTTTAAATTGCAGTAACAATGTTGTTCGATAGTAATACTTCAATAATAAAATATAACATATTATTGAATGGTAGGTGCTCAAATGGCGATGGCCCTGCACCGAAAAACGGACTCTTTGCCACTGTCTGATAGTCTGTTAAGGTGGCGGGAAGTCTATTGATGAGCACTACGGGCCCTCATGGGTCAGCCCCATGTCCTGCAACTTACGTCCTGCTAATGTTGATGAAGATGATATTAAATGAATATGTTGTAATTGAAGTTGTCGTTCAAACTGCCATATTTAAATATTCGTCTAAGATTTATAAGAGTCCACAATCATGCGATCGCCGTTTACAAGCCTAAGGACATAATACATACATAGTTAAGATACACTTTCTCTCGCGTTTGATACAAAATATCCACTTGCAGAATATGACATATTCTGCAAGTGGACATTTTATATCAAACGCGATAGAATCCGTTTAAAGAATCTTAATCATGAGCAACATTCGCGTAAATATACGAAAACTACATTAAGATTAACTAACTTATTGTTGTGTGTGTATGTTAACTATAAGTAGATTTTGAAAAGCAAGTGTGTTAAGTCTTGGTAAAGCCTTTTTATATTGTACTTGTATATTTTGTTCTGTATATCTTATATATTTTAATCTCGTGTCACGTTTTGGTAAGAGGTAGTGCCACATGGCATGGAGTCCAAGTGGGCCGGCACGACCGGGGAGGTACCTCTCGCTTACACGAGACCGGCGTAAAGTGACAGCCGTGCTGTCGCGTTTCTTGCGGTGTGTAAGCAGCCGGTGGCCCGTGTAGGTGAGAGGAGAAAGAAGCGCATCAGTATAGCCTGTATGCGGATGTCTATGGGCGTCGGTAGTCATAAAAATGGCTCGACTGCTTGTTTTCCCCCCTGTACCAAAAAAAAGACGCAGTTTATGTTCATACTCCTCTAATCATTCGCTCGATTGATTAATCCTTTTTACTGGAAACGTGAGCAATACCGCTGAGAGAAGCTAGCAAAATAATATAATATAGTTGTCATTATGTTGCGTGAGTATCAGTAAACGTCACTGGAGTGATAGCAATTCTGACAACTACGTAAATAAATGGGAATGAGGTTGGTCTAAATGAATTATTCATGTGATCGCTCAAGAATCACACTCTCATTTAGCCGGTCTTATGTAGGATCAAACGCCATAATCTGCAATTTGGGGTCAACATGTACTTACAGCGAATAACATTTGTATGTGTAGTAAATACCATATTTATCTAAGCTACTGGCTGGGCCCGTTGCTGCGTTCGCGTGGAATTAGATATTTTCTTATTTACATCTTGATATACAAAAAATGTCACGTTATTTGTTCGCGATGGACACTGAAATGACTAGACTGATTTTAATGAATGTTGGCATACGTGTTAGGTATATGTGTAATTTTGTAAAACTTAAAACATAGCTTATATGTTATTTCGATAATGGCGATTTTTATTGTCATAGCAACGCTTGGCCCGGTACTTAAATTGAAGGTTTTTTACAAATCGTCATTTGATAATTAAGGTAGAAAAGAAAAAACATACTAGACTCATAAAATAGACTGTACCTATATGAACGTAGCTATATTTTATTAGGGGAGACATGAAAATTTTCTCAAGTCGTTAGGGAGGCGCGACTTCAAAAAGGTTGAAAAACCCTTTTTTAACACTTTCAGAAAGGGTTAATGAATTAGAAAGGCTCTATAACCTGTTAAGCATAATGATAAAAAGTCAAAAATGTTTAAAATTTACTAGAAGATTACCCAGTGTAGTTTTTAGGATATCGTATTTAAAAAGCAGATAAAGTTAAAAATATCACTTTATTGTCCGTCTGTACATATAATTATGAATAGAAGAAAGAGGAACGCCGAAAGTTATTTTATTTTGCGTTTTAGCCATTTATCCAAAAAAATTGAATAATAATGTTATTTTTATTAATTTTAGTTTTAAGTGGCTTAGGGTTTAAAAGTTCAAGCTTTTTTCTTGTAGCGTCAATGTCCCCGAATGATGCCATTTTATTAAAGCCAAAATAATTAATTCTAATAATTACTTAACACTGTAGAGTGATCCCTAAATATTTATGGTATAGGGAGGCAAACGAACAGTTGGAGCCTCCCGCTTGTATGAACCTTGTATAGAGCTTTAGGTAATGTCTTCAGCAACTTTATTCAGAATTCTCTGCAACGTTTGGAAGAAAAAATATAGCTACGTACGCGTGGCACAGCTAGTATAAAAACATACATTAGCGGTCGTGAAAGAAAGTGTAATAATGCCATCCTCGCCGCGGGGCCAGACACGCCATTTTAATTACAATAAAAGGTTCGTGTGAACGGCCTCTCTTTTTGTAATAAAAAGTAATAAATTCTATTCGTTTTATTGTTTCGTCAAATAATAACTTACCATTTTGCTGCGTCATTATCTCTAGATAAGACGCAGTTCGGAAGTTTGGGGAGCGCTGAGAACAACGGCGCTGTTTGTGTTGACTTAATCACAACCCCGTAACATTGTTCTGCCTCCGCGAAATGTAACTTTAGGAATTTCAATGGCACAGCCATTTTCTTATCTTGTATGTAATTTACCTCTCGTTTTGTTATAATATATTCGTTATATTATAAACTGGTTTGTGGGTTATTCTACTAGAGTATATATTTTATAACATAGAGGGGCAAACGATCAAACACCTCCACCAACCCATGGCACTCAACCATTCGTGGTTGTACAGCGCGAATGCGCAACCCAAATGTCATTTAAACGCGCGCACGCACACGTGCGCACGCTTCACTCCCTACGATTTTTTTAAATCTGTCCCTTATGTCCCTCTCCCGTTTTTGAGACGGACGTCACAGTGTCCCCTTCGGTGTCGTCCGTTAGGTCGCCCTGGATCTACTGAGAAACCTCAGGTATGCTGAGGCTGACTCCGGCTCCACTTCTCCTCGGACCAAATCGGCCTGCCCAAATTCACACTCCCCACGAAACGCAACAGAACAGCTGCCACGTTACAGCGGTATCGTACATCTCGCCCCGGTCGTGCCGACTGAATAAGGCTTATATTACGTAAGCATTAATTACTCATCCAGACGCCATTTTTATACTTCAGTGCTTATCGTTTAATTGTTGACTGCGCTCATTAATATAATGTTAATATTATATCCGGCGCTGAGCTGTAGTTTAATATTAAGACGAGCAAGATTTTAAAATAATTTTATAAGAAGATTTAATAAGATGCAGTAATAAGAGTAAAGGAGAATTCTTTTCGTTTTTCAAAGTTAGCATCTAGCTGATTAACTTTGCTAGAACAAAACAAAGATTTATTTTCTTTGGTAGCCAGATACTAGTTTGGTTTATTTCTTTTAGTTTAATATGTACCTATATTAAAGGGCTCTCTTTTACTTAACACTGGGCTCAAGCATGGTTATGATAATCTCGTGGTTCACTATGCATCTTCTACAATATTTTTGAGGTGTGTTCCGATAAATTGTTCGGATTAATACCTGCAGCCAAATTTCAATATTGGACTTCTCGTAAGAATTCTATCCAGCGGCACCATCTTTGTGTCGAAATCTACCTCCGTGGGCTTTAAGTGCAATTTCATCCCCCGCACTCCTTTATGGAATCAGCTGCCGCCCTCGGTATTTCCGGGTCGATATAACTTAAGAATCTTCAAGAATAAAAAAAATATATATATTGTATAATATGTTACATACAATTCCTTAAAAATACTCAGTGGCCAGGCTATCGATGCGAGAGAAGTTCATCATTTTACAAATAGTAATATTTTATATCGTAAAAAGTATTTTTATGCCAAGTATCCTGTAAATCCTTTAAGTGGGTTTTTTTGCGAATGACAATCAAACATTTTCATTTCTAATAGTTCGTTTGGAAACACGTGCAGGTTCTTGTTCAAACTTCAATATCTGAACGAATCTCGCTGCGTTCACTGCAAAATTTCCTAGGACAATATTCTTTCCAACTCATTTTGCAACCAAATGGATATTAGACGACAATAAGGAAAATACAATTTTCTACATATTTTGCATCCTCTGAATAAAAGAAGCACTTTTGGCGCACGTGCAGTAAAAGACTGGTGCTTCTTTTTAGATCTTTATTTTCAAAAAGTAATTTTATCTGCCTTATATTATTCGTTGTTTAATTGAATTCATTGAGAACAGACGTGTGACAAGGAATTATTATTTAAATATACAAACTTTAATGTGCTGAATCGTGATATTGTTTGTTCTTGTTCCTTGCTATTAAATTTAATCAAAAAGCTTAGGGTCAACTCACACCAAAAGAGCGGCGAAGCGAAGCGACCCGCCCGGTAGGGAAGGCGCACGGATTCCCGCGACTGCTCGGGAAGTCGCTGGAATGCTCCAGAGGTCGCTAAAATTCGATAATAAGTTCTATAGTAATGAAAATAAAATTGAAATTCATATGACACATAAACTGCGCTCCGCTTCGGCCAGGCCTTCGCCGCTCTTTTGGTGTGAGTTGACCCTTAGAAACAAGGGACAGTACATCAGGCCTCAGCAGTAGGACAGCTCAGACCCCGTCACCTACACCCAGGTCTGCAGCAGCACTGTGCCCACACTTCTGAGCACGATGATACAATTGAAGTTATTAACACACAAGAGGAAACTATCAACATTTTTTTTTATACAAACAATTTAGACAAAACGAGAAATCGGGTGGCTCCCAGTTATGGCGGCTTGATTCGCACACGAAAAAAAAACTTCAATACTTTCATATTTGTATTAATTTCGCCAGGATGGCAGTAGGTTTAAAAGATATTTTTCGAATTTCAATATTTATATGAATCTAGTGAGTTTTTAAGATGGACAACAGCTATTAGATGAAAAAGTATCTATGAGATAATAATAGTCCACGAGAAAGTAAAATTTTCTATAATTAAGGCATGAATATTTTGAATATGTTTGGTTTCGACGTACCTAGTAATAAAATATATCCACGGCGTACAAACGCGTAATATCAGATGCGCTGTTTGGATATTTATGTCAAAACAAACTTTTATAACCGCCATGAGGTAGCCTCTTTTCTAATTCCTGAGTCGGGTAAAATGGTCCACTAATATGATGAAATCGTATTGTGATCGATGTTGCTACTCGCTGTTTACTAAGGACCTCACCCCAGTGAGCAAGTCACAATATACGTCTTAGTAGTATCATTATTGTCGTGTTCGACTACATTTAATATAAAGGGTATTTTTGGTGGTGTGTTGGGGTCAGAGCATTTCTTTTACTGATGACGAAATACAGAATAGGTATAATAAATAATAATAAATATCTTTGGCCTTTACACACCACGTTAGCCTAGCCCCGTGCTAAGTACCGTAGGAACTTGTGTTACGGGTACTAGACAACGGAATATATTTAATATGTTATATAAATTTAAGAAATTTTATATATTTAATATTTTTATTATAGAAATACATGTACCTAATACATAGATAAACATCCATGACCTAGGCGGGATTCGAACCCGCGACCCCTGGCGGAACATGCTCCGCTTATACGAGCCCTGTACCACTGCGCCAGCCGGATGCGTCAGACAAACATCATACATAATGCGTTGTCCGTTTTCCACCTTCCCCCTCAGTGGGCTGCTCTCGCTTACACTAGACCGGCGTAAACTGACAGCGCACACGTTTCGTGCGGTGTGTAAGTAGCCTGTGGCCCATGCAGGTGGGAGGAGGAAGGAGAACAGCGCTTCTGTATAGCCTCTATGCGGATGTCTATGGGCGTCGGTAGTCGTGAAAATGGCTCCGACTGGTCGGTTGCCCCTATAACACAAAAAAATCTGACGAAACACGATATCAAAGCCATCAGTTTATGACAGTATCATGTGGACAAGAGGTAGTGCTCCCCAGTCGTGCCGTCCCAAAGGCTGCATTGCAGCTTGGCACTATCTCTGTTTAAGCATAAAGTTCTACAAAAATATTTTTATGTTCAGATATTTATCGTTTTCTCGTTTTTTATTTTACGGACTTAGTTGAAGTACAAGAAGAAAACCCTTACACAGATTAAGTTATTTCAAACGAGAGAGCTATTATATTGAAGTTATAACTTGAAGTACCACTTTGAAACAGCTTAAGTTAGGTACATAATTATAATAAATATCCGATATTGTGATGTTTAGTTTTTAATATTGTTAGTTTTGAAGTGCTAAATAATTATAACAATGAAGGGTCGAAATTTTAAAAATAATAACCCTGAAACTTTCGTGGGCTCATGCACAACATCTTTGAGATACACATACTCCAACGCTTATTTTACGATTCTTAAACGTAATACAGACGAACATTCATTTTTATGTAATATATATAGGTTCTTTAAATCAGTTGTACCTACGCAACAACGTTGTGTATTTGTACAGATATAAGGTCGGATTGAAGTTAAGTATGAACGTGAAGGCGCAAACACGATTCGAGCTGCGGAAGGTTTTCACCCTCGTATTTACTTTCGTGTC
>LUGF01017184.1:89295-115455 GCA_001625245.1 Calycopis cecrops | reverse complement strand
TTAGAATAGATTTACGTAAGTTACGATTTTTTTACCAGATTCTATTGAGTTTGATATAAATATCCACTTGTAGAATATGACAGAAATTACTTATATTGTAATTCCGTACAAGTGGATATTTATATCAAACTCAATAGAATCCTTTAAAAGAATCGTAATTTACGTAAATATAGTTATTTAGGTATATACCTATATCTGTATATATATAGCTTTTGGGGTTAGTTCAGCGGATATGATATCAGATGGCGACACCATTCAATAAAGGTGTCAATAATTCTTGTGAGTGGGCTCTCTATTCCTTGTATATTACTGTACTCTATTGGGTACCGTGTCGCACACTATAATTTTGTATACTTACTTACAATATGTAATTCTATGTTAATCGATGTTCACAAACAGTAATAAAGTAATACACTAACAAGTACAGTTTAGTTCGTTTGTTTAATTTAATCGAAATACCTAAACGATATCTTAAAACTGACTTTACAATATTAATTTTTACAGAAGTATCATGGCGAAATTGTCCAAGTAAATCTAGGAAACAGCGGCTCGTACAATGTACACGTGTCGCATGTTGATTAAAGTTCGCAGTTTCGACCGCACAATGCGATTCCAATTACCCAACTGCACTGTTGCCTGCGGGTGAACCTCAGTTTTAATTAAGGGCGAGAGCACACGCGCTACTTTAAGCATCTGCGATCGGCGATTTTGCGACCGCATCTGTGCTTAGTAGCGGTATCAGAATCGAGCATCCTAGCGAATTCTCCGATCTTTGATACGCAACAGTCGCAGTTCGATTTAATCGCACAGCGACGAAATCACGTGCGGCGTATTTAAGTGTGCCGTATGAAGCATCTGGTCGCTGCATTCAGCTTCTAAAAAGCGACTAAATCGCCGATTGGCGATGTTAAAAGTATCATGTGTGCGGTGGCTTTAAAGCGCGACGTATGCGTATTAGTCAAATCCAATAGCGGCTATTAACAACTGGTACCAAATTGGACTCTAATGCTGCTAAATAAGGATTGCATATGTTCTTCAAAAGATCAGGTTACTACCTCAAACTGCTTTGCATATTTTTTTTAAGGTATAGGGGGCAAACGAGCAGTCGGCACCATTTTCGTGACTAACGACGACCTTAGACATCCGCATAGAGGCTATACAGATGTGCTGCCCTCCTTTCTCCTCCCACCTCCATGGGCCACCGGCTACTTACACACTGCATGAAACGTGACAGCACAGTGGTCATTTTACGCCGGTCTCGTGTAACCGAGAGGTACCTCCCTGGTAGTGCCGGCCCTATTCATGCACGCAGGCATGCAGTGTGGCACTACTTCTACGCATGTTTTAAAGGTATATTTCGAAACATTAACTCTTCGGAGTCTTAATAATATTCGTGTTTTAATAAATTTCATTTCTTTTGTAGTTTATTTTTCGACCCTTTTCGTTTTCTTTTCATCTCATTAGAAACTACTAACTACGTACACTTTAAATCGCAACTAATGATCTTCTGAAACTACAAATCAGTCTTTTTAAGTCCGCGAAGCTTTAAAAGCTTCTGTTAATGTTACGTATTGTCCAATTTATGTTGCATTGCGACAAAACCACATCAGTAAATTAGTGCTATAAATAATATGGTGTTATCACCAGGGGTGTAGTTTGTTGGACACTGGCTGTTCCACACACTTGAATTTCATGTTATGTATGATACAAGATAATGTTTTGTTCGTACATTTTTAAACTCTTAATTTCTTAAAAATATTCTGTGTTTAGTAATGAATGTATTTAATTTACGCTTTAACTAATGACGATAATATGAGGAGTGTCATATCAACAGTAGATACGTGTGTTCAGATCTAATTTTGATCTTTGATTTCGATGTAAATTTATTTTTATTCTTATTTTCTTTAAGTATCTGTTAGACGATAGAACTAAGCAGTTCAAATAAATCTTCTATATTATTGTACACTACCTGTGACCCGCGATGTCTTCTAATCAATAAGGATTTATGTGATAAAAATATACGCAATTCTATACAAAATTTTAATCTGTCTGTGGCATATTTTATTCAATTCCGTTAGAAATATACAGATAGGATTGGTTTGTTATTTTTTCGAGCAGTCGCAGCCTTTTGATGGCCAATGAAGCCCACAATCACCAATTGAGCCACCGGAAACTCAAACTGTATCACACGGTGAGTGGTGTGTCTCCGACCTCGTGACTAATTCAACTTATTTCTGTTACAAAAATAAAATTAGTAAGTACGTTATTATTATATTATTAAATAGTAAGTATTGTAATTTGTGTGTCCTTTGAAGTAATATTTATGTGTGAATAAAAGTTACACAAGATAAATACGTTTCAATTTAAATAAAGGCTTCATAAAAATATTCATACGTGTGTGTAACATAATAGAGCTCTTATCAAACAAAAAGGATTCACGTCACGTATATAAATCAAAAGCTCAACGTTGTAACTCCCACAAATTGCCTCGAATATAGCTGTGGCACAACTGGCGCATAAGGCCCGTTATGCGCCAAAATATTCATGTAACTCTTGATATATGAGAGTATTTGGTTCTTATATCAAACTGTTACTGATTCATGTTTTTATATTAGCATCGCCCTGCAGTTTCACTCGTCTATTTCCGCTGCTATTGATCGTAGAGTGGCGACTACTTTCATTTTTGTAACAGTATGTAGTCCATAGACATGACAAACATAAAAAAAGATAAAAAAATCTTTAGATTTGCGCTGTTATAAGCCTCAAGCGATTTGGCTTTTAAAAAAATAAAAATCTGTGTTGATGATGAGACAGACGTCTAGCTGACTCGTGGTAAAATGTATAGGATCACAGGCTATGGGTTAAAAGTGTTAAGCATGCAGTACTAGGGTGATTGATAAGCAGGAAAAGGTACATAGACTATCTATAACAGCGCGTTCAAACAATAAAATCATTACATAAACAATCAATCTCTTCAGCTTTATAATTTTAATTATACCTTAAGCTATACTTGTCAATGTAGATTCTTGAAGTGAGATTAGAAACCCACCTTAGGCCGTACTTGTGATTACCGATTCTTGAACCGAGATTAAGAAACCCACCTTAGACCGTACTTGTGACTACCGATTCTTGATATGAGATCTCGATGCCAGCCCATCGCTGCAGGGATCTTCAGATCCGTGACTCCAATTAGCGGCTGAAGGCACCCACAGGGGTTTAGTCGGTATTGCACCAAGTGTCGATTCCGACAGCTGACGCAATCGTTGTTAATCCTCTTTCTTAAAAACACTTAGCCAAAGTTTCGAATAAAATGCAATGCAGTAAAAGAATGTTAAGCGGCACTTCGTTTCAAGAGCATGAAATGTTTCACGTCGATATCGAACTCGAGTTCCTGTGTGGACGTCCGCGTCGTTCAAGTTTTCTCCGCTTCTCATATTTACTGGACACTTTTATGTAGGTACTGTAACGTATGGAGTTTCCTCCATACTTACATATCACTTAAGACCTCTTTGTTTGATATATTTTTACTAGAAGAATATAAATGCGAATTTTGAAATATAGAACGTATATTTTTTCTTGTCAGAAAAAGATTCTACAAGTCGAGATATAACGAGAAATGGTTTGAACGAATGATGAACTCTCTTAGCCAGGTTCCAGATTTTATAATCAAGACAAATGTATCTTATATAATATGATTCAGAAATAAATGCATTGAAAATAATTATATCAAGTATTCATATTTATCTCCATTTAAGCCAGATGGCATAGTATAGCATTATATAGATAAACTCGTGGTTCACTATGCATCTTCTACCATATTTTTGAGGTGTGTTCCGATAAATTGTTCGGGTTAATACCTGCAGCCAAATTTCAATATCTTTCTTCTCGTAAGAATTCTATCCAGCGGCACCATCTTTGTGTCCAAATCTACCTCCGTGGGCTTTAAGTGCAATTTCATCCCCCGCACTCCTTTATGGAATCAGCTGCCGCCCTCGGTATTTCCGGGTCGATATAACTTAAGAATCTTCAAGAATAAAAAAAATATATATATTGTATTATATGTTACATACAATTCCTTAAAAATACTCAGTGGCCAGGCTATCGATGCGAGAGAAGTTCATCATTTTACAAATAGTAATATTTTATATCGTAAAAAGTATTTTTATGCCAAGTATCATGTAAATCCTTCAAGCGGATTTTGTTGCGAATGAAAATCAAACATTTCCATTTATAATAATTCGTTTGGAAACACGTGCAGGTTCTTGTTCAAACTTCAATATCTGAACGAATCTCGCTGCGTTCTCTGCAAAATTTCCTAGGACAATATTCTTTCCAACTCATTTTGCAACCAAATGGATATTAGACGACAATAAGGTAAATACAATTTTCTACATATTTTGCATCCTCTGAATAAAAGAAGCACTTTTGGCGTACGTGCGGTAAAAGACTCGTGCTCTTTTTAGACCTTTATTTTCAAAAAGTAATTTTATCTGCCTTATAATAATGACAGCCTCTATTCATTAATTGACTTTATTCGTTGTTAAATTGAATTAATTGAGAATAGACGTGTGACAAGGAATTATTATTTAGATATACAAACTTTAATGTGCTGAATCGTGATATTGTTTGTTCTTCTTCCTTGCTATTTATTTTAATCAAAAACAGGTTAGAAACAAGGGACAGTACATCAGGCCTCAGCAGTAGGACAGTTCAGACCCCGTCACCTACACCCGGGTCTGCAGCAGCACTTTGCCCACACTTCTGAGCACGATGATGCGATTGAAGAAGAAGAAACACACAAGAGACAACTATCAAGAGCAACATTTATTTTATTCAAACAATTTAGACATAAACGAGAAATCGGGTGGCGGCTTGATACGGCGCCCGCATAAACTCTCATATTTAAATTAATTTCGCTAGGCTGGCATTAGGCTTAAAAGGTATTTTTCGAATTTCACTATTTGTATGAATCTAGTAAGTTGTCTTCATAATTGTATGGTAATATTTTTATTTTTTAAGATGGAAAACAGCTAATAAATGAAAAAGTGTATAGACCAAGAAAATTTTCTGTAATTAAGGCATGAACCTTTTGGATATGATAAAGGTTTCGACGTACCTAGTAATAAAATATATCCACGGCGTACAAGCGCGTAATATCAGATGCGCTGTTTGGATATTTATGTCAAAACAAACTTTTAAAACCGCCACGAGGTAGCCTCTTTTCTAATTCCTGAGTCCTGTAAAATGCCCATCATTAATACGATGAAATCGTAATATGACTGATGTTGCTGCTGGCTGTTTACTAAGGACCTCGTCACAGTGAGCAAGTCACAATATACGTCTTAGTAGTATCATTATTGTCGTGCTCGACTACATTTAATATTAAGGGTATTTTTGGTGGTGGGGTATAGGGGGCAACCGCAAAGTCAGAGACATATTATAAATGCGTTATCCGTTTTCCTCCTTCCCCCTCAGTGGACCACTCTCGCTTACACTAGACCGGCGCGGCGTAAAGTGACAGCGCATACGTTTCGTATCATGTGGACGAGAGGTACTGCCCCCCGGTCGCGCTACCTCTATTTAAGTATAAAGTTCTACAAAAATATTTTTATATTCAGATATTTATCGTTTTCTCGTTGTATACAGGCTTAGTTGAAGTACCAGAAGGAAACCCTTACACAGATTAAGTTATTTCAAACGAGAGAGCTATTATATTGAAGTTATAACTTGAAGTGCCACTTTGAAACAGCTTAAGTTAGGTACATATAAGTATCCGATATTGTGATGTTTAATTTTTAATATTGTTAGTTTTGAAGTGCTAAATAATTATAATAATGAAGCGTCGAAATTTTACAAAATAAAAACTCTGAAACTTTCGTGGGCTCATGCACAACATCTTTGTTAAAGATACACATACTCCAACGCTTATTTTACGATTCTTAAACGTAATACAGACGATCATTCATTTTTATGTAATGCATATAGGTTCTTTAAATCAGTTGTACCTACGCAACAACGTTGTGTATTTGTACAGATATAAGGTCGGTTCGAAGTTAAGTATGAACGTGAAGGCGCAAACACGATTCGAGCTGCGGAAGGTTTTCACCCTCGCATTTACTTTCGTGTCACGTATAACAACAATGTACAACCTTATACTTATATAACTAAGCTACTAATTAGTTGTACTTACTTATATAGTACCTACACTATTTATAACTAAAGTAAGCCTGGACCTTTAATATAATAATCTAACTAAACGGTGGTCATGAATTTATTTTACCGTTTTTATATATTAATTTTTTATAGAAGTAACATGGCGAAATTTGCCAAGTAAATCTAGGAAACAGCGATTCGTACAATGTACACGTGTCGCATGTTGATTAAAGTTTGCAGTTTCGACCGCACAATGCGATTCCGATTACCCAACTGCACTGTTGCCTGCGGGTGAACCTCAGTTTTAATTAAGGGCGAGAGCACACGCGCTACTTTAAGCATCTGCGATCGGCGATTTTGCGACCGCATCTGTGTTTAGTAGCGGTATCAGAATCGAGCATCCTAGCGAATTCTCCGATCTTTGATACGCAACAGTCGCAGTTCGATTTAATCGCACAGCGACGAAATCGCGTGCGGCGTATTTAAGTGTGTCGTATGAAGCATCAGGTCGCTGCATTCAGCTTCTAAAAAGCGACTAAATCGCCGATTGGCGATGTTAAAAGTATCATGTGTGCGGTGGCTTTAAAATGCGACGTATGCGTATTAGTTAAATCCAATAGCGGCTATTAACAACTGGTACATAATTGGACCATAAAGCTTCTAAATAAGGATTTTCCTCAAAAAAAAAGGTTACTAGCTCAAACTGCTTTGCATATTTTTTTAAGGTATAGGGGGCAAACGAGCAGTCGGCGTCATTTTCATAACGACGACCTTTGACATCCGCATAGAGGTTATACAGAAGTGCTGCCCTCCTTTCTTCTCCCACCTCCATGGACCACCGGCTACTTACACACTGCATGAAACGTGACAGCACAGTGGTCATTTTACGCCGGTCTCGTGTAACCGAGAGGTACCTCCCTGGTCGTGCCGGCCCTATTCATGCACGCAGGCATGCAGTGTGGCACTACCTCGACGCATGATTTAAAGGTGTATTTCGAAATATTAACTCTTTGGAGTCTTAATAATATTCGTTTTTTAATAAATTTCATTTCTTTTGTAGTTTATTTTACAATTCTTTTCGTTTTCTTTTCATCTTATTAGAAACTACTAACTACGTACACTTTAAAACGCAACTAATGATCTTCTGAAACTACAAATCAGTCTTTTTCAGTCCGCGAAGCTTTAAAAGCTTCTGTTAATGTTACGTATTCTCCAATTTATGTTCCATTGCGACAAAACCACATCAGTAAATTAGTGCTATAAATAATATGGTGTTATCACCGGGGGTGTAGTTTGTTGGACACTGGTTGTTCCACACACATGAATTTCATGTTATATGTGATACAAGATAATGTTTTGTTCGTACATTTTTAAACTCTTAATTTCTTAAAAATATTCTGTGTTTAATAATGAATGTATTTAATTTACGCTTTAACTAATGACGATAATATGAGGAGTGTCACATCAGCAGTGGATTCAGATCTAATTTTGATAATGTTGATTTCGATGTAAATTTATTTTTATTCTTATTTTCTTTAAGTATCTGTTAGACCAGCCATACTCAAAGTGTGTTCCGCGGAACCCCAGGGTTCCGCCAAGCCTTTGAGGGGGTTCCGCGAGAAAATAGGAATAATCAGAAAAAATACTATCCATCAATGTCCTGATTCAGAGAATCAATTGAAATCAAAGAATGCACACAACTTTTTTTATTTTGGGTTCCGTCAAAAATTTCTCTCTTCAAATGTGTTCCGCCATCAAAAAAGTTTGAGAACCACTGTGTTAGACGATAGAACTAAGCAGTTCAAATAAATCTTCTATATTATTGTACACTACCTGTGACCCGCGATGTCTTCTAATCAATAAGGATTTATATTGTGATAAAAATATACGCAATTCTATAGAAAATTTTAATCTGTCTGTGGCATATTTTATTCAATTCCGTTAGAAATATACAGATAGGATTGGTTTGTTATTTTTTCGAGCAGTCGCAGCCTTTTGATGGCTAACGAAGCCCACAATCACCAATTGAGCCACCGGAAACTCAAACTGTATCACACGGTGAGTGGTGTGTCTCCGACCGTATGACTAATTAAACTACCTATTTCTGTTACAAAAATAAAAGTAATAAGTACGTTATTATTATGTTATTTAATAGTAGGTATTGTAATTTATGTGTTCTTTGAAGCAAAATTTATGTCTGAATAAAAGTTACACAAGACAAATACGTTTCGACTTAAATAAAGGCTTCATAAAAATATTCATACGTGTGTATCCCGTAATAGAGCTCTTATCAAACAAAAAGGATTCACGTCACGTGTATAAATCAAAAGCTCAACGTTGTAACTCCCACAAATTGCCTCGAATATAGCTTTGGCACAACTGGCGCATCGGGTCCGTTATGCGCCAAAATATTCATGTAACTCTTGATATATGAGAGTATTTGGTTCTTATAACAAACTTTTACTGATTCATGTTTTTATATTAGCATCGCCCTGCAGTTTCACTCGTCTGTTTCCGCTGCTATTGATCGTAGAGTGGCGACTACTTTCATTTTTGTAACAGTATATAGCCCAAGACAAACATAAAAAAAGATAAAAAAATCTTGAGATTTGCGTTGTTATAAGCCTCAAGCGACTTGGCTTTTAAAAAAATAAAAATCTGTGTTGATGGTGAGACAGCCGTCTAGCTTGGATATTGGAATGAGACTCGTGGTAAAATGTATAGGATCACAGGCTACGGGTTAAAAGTGTTAAGCATGCAGTACTAGAATGATTGGTAAGCAGGAAAGGGTACATAGACTATCTATAACAGCGTGTTCAAACAATAAAATCATTATATAAACAATCAATCTCTTCAGCTTTATAATTTTAATAACATAAGAGATTGAGCAACCCACCTTCGGCTATACCAAAAATACAGTTTCTTGAACCGGGATTTAGAAACCCACCTTAGGCCGTACTTGTGATTACCTATTCTTGATTTGAGATCTCGATACCAGCCCATCGCTGCAGGGATCTTCAGATCTCCAGACTCTCCGAGGCTCTCCAATTAGCGGCTGAAGGCACCCGCAGGGGTTTAGTCGGTATTGCACCAAGTGTCGATTCCGACAGCTGATGCAATCGTTGTTAATTCTCTTTCTTAAAAACATTAAGTTAAAGTTTCGAATAAAATGCAATGCAGTAAAATAATGTTAAGCGACACTTCGTTTCAAGTGCATGAAATGTTTCACGTCGATATCGAACTCGAGTTCCTGTGTGGACGTCCGCGTCGTTCAAGTTTTCTCCCTTTCACATATTTACTGGACACTTTTATGTAGGTACTTTACGATGTGGTTTCCATGTACATTTTTAGCATGAGTAAGCGAGGAGGTGGAAGAGCATTTGCAGTTATTTTGTGACCATCATCATCATCAGCGTATTGCAGTCCACTGTTGGACGGCGGCCTCTCCCATAGCACGCCATTGGCCTCGATCTTCGGCTAACCTCATGTCGTCGCTGTGACCACCAACGCCTTTTTTTTTACTAATTTCGTTTAATTTGCAAAGCTTATAGAATAGACAAGTCCTACTTTTTTTTTTTTTAACGCAGGGGAAATCTTCCAGAAGATACCCGGGCTGTAGATGGAGGATTAACGTCAAAAAAAAACATCCTTACTAACTAATATTTGCATTTATTTTTTTTAGGTTTTTAGTTCAGTCCAGTGAGTAGTTACTACTACGTAGTACATATAACTCAATGGTTCAGTCATCGTTTGACTTCCAAGGACAGAATACTAATTAAACACAAATAATTAAATAATTGATGTTGTACAAATTCAATTAACATAATTTAATAAGCAAAAACTTTGTTCCCTTTGATACTACGGGCTAACAAATCAATTTACAATTTTCAAATTGTACGCAGTTTGTATATCGAAATTATCAATGAAGTTAAGAACAGAGTTTTGGAAAGTTAATATTATTATTAGTTACTTTCAAATTTTCTAATTCATTGGAGCAAGTAGCAAGGTCTAAAGTTCATTTCTTCATGACTTGCCTACTTTTATATTGTGTGCGAGTAAGCGAAAAGTAAATCGGGAAAGATGGTGCATGGTAATGGACTGTGATGGCCGCATGATCTATGGACATGATAGACTAAATGCTAATACGGCACTGCAGCTGAATTGGGCGTGTACCACGCACACGGTACCACTTTTTTTTTCTTGCGGGGAAATGCATTTACCTACTCACTGCCACCGGACCGAAGGTGAGGTCCAGTGGATGTGTGTGGGACTCCCGGGTAAACCGACTAAAGCCCCGCGGGTGCCATCGGCCGCCTGTACTGAGGTGCCCCGGATCTGTCAGCAACAGGTATGTACAGGTATGTCCGCATTTTGTGCGATTTGTGAGTTTCTCGGTGGCCATTGGAAGGGAAGACGGTAAAAAGGCGACATGCATGCATACATACACCCATTCATACATACACACGCATAAACAACATTACTCTGCTACAGTCGGATAAGTAACAGGTACATAAACCTAACATGTCCGCAAACAGACATATGAGTACATTGAATGTACACTAACACAAAAATTTGGTCCGTAACACGTATTCCTATACAAACAACTCGGCTATTATTCAACCTTTTTCATATTACCGATGTAATTATAACAAAATTACATATTATGTTACTAGTATATCAAATATTATGTTATTTTGTTACATCCCTACTAATATTATAAATGTGAATGTAAGTTTGTTTGTTACGCTTTCACGCCAAAACTACTAGACCGATCATTATGAAACTTTGTACACATATTCCTGGAGGTATTAGAAATAACATAGGATACTTTTTATCCCGAAAAAATGTTCCTGAGGGATGCCATGGAATGATTTTCCACGATATCGAAATTTACGCGGGCGAAGCCGCGGGGCGCAGCTAGTATTATATAATATAATAATAATAATATGATAAAAATATATAATTCAAGATAAGCTAGCTTAATGGAAAGCCTTCCTCCAGTCAAGGATTAAAATTTAATATGTGTAACTATCTATGGCACACAGTTTTACCTGCGTAATATCAATACCGAGAGAACCATTGTTTTTATGTAATCAAAACTATTTTTTATGTTATCCCAAATTCTCTAATAGTCTCTATTACTCCTTTTAATAAGAGGTACTGTCAGCTAAATTGCAGTCAATTTACAGTACGAGCGGAGAGATTCTTATCGTTTATTTGTAAAATTCGAATTACTAAAACGATATTTTCATGACAAAAAAATTATTATATACTTACAAATTCACTTATATCTGAACACTTCGAACTTCAAGACGAGAATGATTAAATATAATTCAATCTCTATCAAGAGCATATTGTTATATCGCTTATATTAATACCTACAACCCTACAATAATATATAATACAATAGTATAATCAATTATAATCATGTAAGTAATTAACAACAATATATAAAACGACAGGGTCGTTTGTTGTTAATGTGAATGTTAGTTACGTTGTTACGCTTTCACGCCAAAACTACTCAACCGATCATCATTAAACTTTGTTCACATATTTCTAGAGGTATTAGAAATTACATAGAAAGATCAAAACAAAATTATGGAGATATTGGAATACTATTGCGGCCAGTCATTGATATTTATTGAAGGGCTTCAAGGACGAAGACGCGGGAAAAAGCTAATATAGCCTTTTAGCTTTATAGTTACAATATCAGGAACTCAGGAAGTAAGCTATATTTTATGGCAGTGTGCGAAGTGGGTTGGCAAGTATAATATATTTCACATCCGTAACGCCAAAACAGCGAAATACCCGTACTTCCTATTTACCAAAACTTAAAAGTTTAATATTTCAAAAATATAAGAAACTTTGAAGGAACATAAACGCATTTACCCTATTGTTCATTTTTTAATTGAATTAACTGAATTACATTTAACAACAGCTATGGATGAAAATCTCAATGCACACGTTAAAATGAGCCCCACTCGTCTGGCTTTTCTCGTATTTCAAAATGTGTACTTACTCACAGTAGTTTACGATTCAATGCTGTAATATGAAAGGATATACCAAAAGCTTCAAAGCCATGGTGGGATTTTCATTTAATTTTCTCTTCTTTTGAATTATATGTAAATTAGGAATCTCCTAATAATTTTAAAACTAAAATTCAGTTTGCAATGGAGTATACGTATCGTCTAAAAATCTTCAGCCCATTTCGGTATTTGATCAAATTTGTACATAGTAGAAAAGTAAAGAATTATGTGTGCCTCTGCTTCGACAAGCGACTACCGCCTAAACTATAGGTCACTAGGTTTATTTACTAAACTAGACGACCCTACAGACGTATTGTCATTATAGAGAGACAGATAGCTCTCTACGTGATGCTATTCGATTTATTTAATTGAGTAAATAATGCGAAGCGACAGTCTCGCCGGCTGTTGGTTATTCGTGCTATTCGAGCTAAAGTAACCTGAATTTATTGCAATTTGCTGCAAATAAACCGAACGGTTAAAATTCTAATAAAACAATCTACATCTTGCGTTTACTATTTATGCTTTTAAGTATGATTTACATACTACTAGCTGCGCTCCGCGGTTTCACGATGATCTTCTGTGAAACGTAGGACATCGACGTATCTAAGCATTGTAAGCGCAATAAAGCATTATGCGGTTATTACGCTTGATTGCTTGATATCCGTATCACACGATTTTACTCCTCATATTTTTTTATTCCATGAATTAAATGGTTTCAGAATTGAATATGTCTATTCCCTAAAGTATGCACTAAGTTGTTTTTCAAATAGAAGCAGTGTTATTTCTTGCATTCTACGTCGCTATAGAATGTCAATAAACGAAGCCCTGGGGAAACAGATAATGCAGGCGGAGTGGCCATTACTTTTTTCCCGGATACACCTTTGCTCTTTGACATCGAGTTTATCTAGTCAACCAACTTGCACTCATAGTAGAAAGGCATATTTTATATAGAGAGTAGTTAGTGGTTATATAAATTTGATATAAAGTAAAGTAGCACGTCACAGAAAAATTGGGCCGGCACTTTTGAGACGCACGCTCATACGACACCGTCTGTCGCGTTTCGTGCGATTTGTGAGTTTCCGGTGTCCCATTGGAGAGGAGGAAAGAGTAAATGGACTTTGTCAGTAGGCAACAAAAAGTTCTGCTCCTCTCTGCTGTCCTTTACAGTATAAAAAAGCAATCGGAGCCAATATCCTGACTACCGACTCGCATATACATCCACATAGTGGTTATATACATGCGTTGTCCTCTTTCATTTTCTTACACACTGCACGAAACGCGACAGCACTGCTGTCACTTCACGCCGACATCGTGTAAGCGAGATGTACCTCCCCGTTAGTACCGGCCTAATGTGAATCACTACCTCTTCCTGTGCCTAACTTATCTGCTATTCATCTATTCTTCTAACGTAGATAAATGAGGCGCCATTGAAATTGCCTCTACTCATTACAGAGTACACTGCACTGGTCTGTCATTAGCTTCGACGTAACATAAAATCAAATATGGCCGCTAGCACCATCAATGATATTGCAATGAAAAGCATACATTTTGTGCAGTTATTGTTAATGCGTTGATGCTTTGATATTCAGTTTTGGTTTTTATCTATTTTATACCAGGGATCATATTATATCATTAAGACGTAAAAAATTAAATAATTCTTTTGAAAAATCGGTTATTTCCAATTGACAATAGTCTGAGAAAAATGTTGAACATAGATTGTTTTATGGCATATGGGAGCAAACGAGAATTTGGAGCCATTTTTACGACTACGGACGTCCATAGACGTCCGCATAGAGGCTACGCAGATGCGCTGCCCTCCTTTCTCCTCCCACCTCCACGGTCCCTCGGTTACTTACACACCAGATTCAGATTTTAATTACTTCTTGTTTAAGGTAACATATTAATCTTTGTGATTCTAATATCCTATTAATATTATAAATGCGAAACTTTGTATGTTTGTTTGTTTGTTTATTTGTTACTCCTTCAAGCAAAAACTGCTGAACCGATTTTCAAGAAATTTGGCACATACATAGAGAGTAACTTGAATTAACACATAGGATAGTTTTATCCCGAAAAAATGATCCTATGGGATGCCATGGAATGATTTTTTATTTTCCACGAGATCGAAATTGGATGCGCACGCGGATGGAAACGCGGGGCGCAGCTAGTATATTATAATAAAGTGAGGCTGAAATTAAATATTGAAAGTTTAAAATTAAAATTAATCAATTATTATTTTACGCTGCGCTGTGTTCAAGTGGTTTTGCCGCTGTAATTGAAGTGTGAATTATTCAGCATGAATGGCCATTGTGCTGAAAATTTAAAATTCCATGAATATTTCTGGAAAAGCTATGTAATTTAACATATTCTGTTCTTACAATGAAATTTTAATAAATGAACAATATAAATAAATGAATGAAAAAATAATAAAATTTTACTAGATTTTATCGCGGTTTATTTCATTATTTTACAAGCCCAATGTTTCAGAAGTTCGGAAGTCCGGTGTCAGTCCACCCGTGACCGTGGTAGCTGTGATCTTCTAAAACGTCGAGATATAAAAATAAACCGCGATAAAATCCATTAAAGTAGTTTTATTGTAATGAGTAATATTAACGTATACTTAAGATAATCTTTTCTTATCTTCCAATAATAAATCTTTTAGTTTCATCATCTTACGAGATATAGAATATACTCGTCGAGATATTTGTGGACTAAACACACCGCGAACGATGTTTTATAGCATAGGAGGGCAAACGAGCAGTCGGGCTATTTTCATAACTATCGACGCTCATATACATAAAGGGTATACGAATGCGTTGCCCTCTTTCTTTTTCTCCCCTCCATGGGTTATTTTATCCAGGACTCCATTTAGTAGTTAACCAGACAAGGTACTAGATAATATTCATTATATTTTTTATTGTATATCCTACTAATCCTACATCCTACTAATATTATAAATGCGAAACTTTGTGAGTATGTTTGTTACTCTTTCACACAAAAACTACTGAACGAATTTTCATGAAACTTTACAGTAATATAGCTTTCATATTTGAATAACATAATAAGTTAAAGTTTTGAATCATTTTTGAAGTTCGAAATCCACGCGGGCGAGGCCGCGGGCGGAAGCTAATTACACATAAATCATAGACAAAAATCCTTGAACTGGAGGTATTAAAACCCACTACCACTGGCGTAAGGCGCGTTCCATACCCGCAACGATGTCACTTCGCCAACTTGTCGTCATACACAATAAACTAGGTATATTAAAAAATGAACCGACCGATCCGATAATAGTAGTTTATGCAACTGTCATATAAAGAAGGGTATTAAAACACACACAGCTTGTATCTTTTGAGTTTCTCATAGCATGTTGGGGGGGTAGGAGGTATGATATGTCTGCATGATAATAATTATAGTCTGGCCTCCTCACCTCACCTCAGTTTATGATGGAGTGAGGAGATAGGAGAAACTATAACATTTATAACTTTTCTGTGATTCTATGTATATGTCATACTTAAGTGTTGTACTGTGTAGAGTGTATCCGTTTAGTGATCTCACTAAGTGGCTCCAACGGAAGACCAGTGCTGTTTCATGGCAGTAACATACTGAGATGGAACCAATTTGTGGCACACAACTCTATGTATCTCTATGTAACTGTTTGCTTTGTTTTTCTTTCTTTATCCATTTAATTTAAACGGTATGATTATGTGCATTGCAAATAAATTATTCTTATTCTTCTTATAGCGACTAACCCCATCGCATGATTCCGACGACGTAGTAGAGGCTGTTCATAGGCAGCTGGACAGTCTCCAAAGTGGAGAAGTCTGGCCGGCTGCAGGCACCCGCAGGGGTTTAGTGGGTATTGCATTGAATGTCGAGTCTGACATAGGTCTAGGGGCCACCCGGGCTCCTACGCATCACACCTAAATGTATTCCCTTGAGTCAATCAAAAATAAATACGCATTAAATAAGGAACGTGTCATGTGCAAAATAACCGAGCAGGAGGCAATAAGCCCGAACAATCCGACCTTGTTATCACAGACGCCATTACATGGCACCGTCATGTAACTAGCTTTTCTTTTTCTTGTTCTTATTTTTCATTTTTTTCGGGTGATTTTGTCCGTTACACGTGGTTTAGCGAAGACTGGGGAGTCATATTTAGGGAGGCGATCGAAGGACAGACCTCCTAAAGCATCTTCTTATTACAGCTGCCGTAGATGTGGAGTCTCGTATATGCTTGAACCGCTGAATATGATTAATGTAATCCTTGATAGGCATTTTAACCATGTGTTATAACTCCAAGAAAAGGTATTTATATAATATTCACAAGTCGTAAGACTGTAGTTCTGACGTTTCTAACAACAAAAAAAAAGTTTGGATTTTTTTATATATCCTGCGCTTTTAAAGGCTTATAATGATTGAAATTAAAGAAATATAGCAACTTTTAATGGAAAATAGATATGTACTTGTTTATTTCATAAAATAAAATTTGTCAAGTATTAGGTACATTTTTTTTTTTTATAGTATAAGGGGGCAAACGAGCAGTCGGAGCCATTTTCATGACTACCGACGCCCACAAACATCCGCATACAGGCTATACAGATGCGCTGCCCTCCTTCCTCCTCCCACCTTATCCCACATACACTTTTATCAGCATCACGTAACAATAAATTGAATTTGCAACTCCACTTGAACACAAGACTGGCAGGGAACTGTTTATTATAATTTCCTCGCATTTATATATTAGAAATAGCTGGGATGGAATGGAAATGTAATCTTTAAATCGAGGGTTAATAGTTACCTTCTAGGCATGCTCCATCCTCCAAGTCTACACTTTCCACCAAGTGTGACAGGATAAAAAAAAATCTGCGAGGAAATCTAAGTTTTTATGTGGTGTTAGTTGCTCTTTTCAAGCCGGTGTCGCCTGACGGGGGCTTCCCCGGTCGTGACGGGCCCATTCGGCAGTACTGGAATAGGGCTCTTACTTTCTAATCCCATAATAAATACATAAAATCTAAATCCCATCGCAAATAGAAAAAAGGAAATTAATACGCATATGTCTAATTCGCATTAGAAAAGCCTAAACCCTTAGAACGGAATAACTCAAAAGTAACATTAGTGGGTTTTACCACTAACCCTCGATATACGCATAATCGGGTTATTATAATAATGGGTCTAAAAGACCGGCGGAACATTATGCGTATATTCATAATGTTCGTGATCTAATAGACCAATTATTGTAATGTGAATACCCGCCTAAGCTATTAACCCTAAGTCATTAAGAAATTATGTGGCACAATCGAAGCATCGAATAGCGCTCTGCGAAGGCTTATAATTAATTTAAAGATGATGTTTTGAGTTTCATTCAGTCGTACAATATCTGGATGTCAGCATTTTTTCCCGATTTCGCCTGAAGAAAGATGGCGGTTTAAATTTTAAAAAATATATTCTAGTTGGTCTGTATATGAATTTTTGTGTTCTTCTTTGATATCCATGGGCATATGTTTACTACAGCTGATCCCGCTGTCTACTCTGAAATTGTCATAATGACACAATCTACCAACTGTACACGTGTACGTGATGTATGTGATTAAAGTTTGCAGTTTCGCCGCCCTACGAAACTAGTACAGCGGGACGCTCGCTCACGTGTGTGAACGGTTTCAATTACCTTACTGCACTGCCTGAGGGCTGCGGCGAACCTCATTTCTAATAACGCATTTACTTACTTTCACTTAGCAACAAACGCAAAACCGCTACACCGTTTTATATACCTATATTTTTTGGCTTAGTATCTGATAAATACAAGAAATTTTCCAAAACCAAAAACGCGTGGACCCTATTTTTGGAATGATTATTTAATTGAATGTATGATATATTCGGCGCGTGTGGACGAAAATCTGAATGCACACGTAATATTTTTCCAAAAATAAATTGCATTCGTCTGGCTTTCATGACGGATTTCAGAATGCTTCACAGTACTTTGAGATTCAATGCTCTAATATGAAATGAATAGAAGCTTAAAAACTGGGAAATGATTTTCATTTACTTTCGTCTGCTTTCGAATTGTACGTGGAAACTCATGTGTAATGCCTGGTTATGTATATGTTTAGAATTCGAGAAATAGAACAAACTATGAAATTAGTTTTGTAATATGCCTTTGTATATCTGTAACATTGTCAGATTTAAAATTCGTCTCTTCACTTCATTAGAACAACTAATAAAGACAAGAATTTATAACTTAAAAACAGGGTAGGGATTTTCTTTTAATTCCTATCTCATTTGAATTATATGGAAACCTATGCTCAATAGATGACCCCTTATTATGCCAGGAAATATAAATGTCGAGAATCTAGAAATTATTTCAAACTCGTCAAATCATTTTTGATGAAGTTGAAAAGTTTTCGTTTAGCAAAAAAATCAGTCCAATTATTCTCTTATTACTGCCTGTTGTCTGTATATTTATTACAGAATAAAAAAAAACTAAAAATGAGCTCAACACCAATAAGTAACCGAAGTTTACTCTTTAAGACCGGTTTCCGTGGTTTTTTTTTAATTATCCCTCTATCATAGATAGGGTCTTTGCTCTTGCTTGTTTTTTTTTACAGTGCTAATGTTTACCGTGGTTAGATTCGATCGATATTTTCAATTCGATACATCGATATATCTAAATATCGATATAAAATATTCAATATCGAAATTGTATCAAAAACTATTTCTTTTTTGTATTTGATCGGCCCGACTCGCCTGCGTCCTCGGTTTCCTCAGATAGAGTGGCATCTGCTGTTTCGATGTACCTACTAACAATCGGTTTACAGCCGATCACACAAATCAAATAGTTTGTCTAATTTCTATATCAGATATTATTAATTATGTATTAACATAATTAGTATTTTTTATCGTTGTTCTTGATTTAATAAAAATTATGTCTATTTTTTTCATATTATATTAATATATCGACATGTCGATATTTTTAAATAAAAATATCAATACCAATATTGATACTTTCAAAAATATCGCCATATCGATACTATAGTGCGATTTCGACATCCCTAACCGTGGTATTAAGAAAATATGGTGCGCAATGTGTTAAAAAACAAATGAGGCACATTTTTTTTTATGATATAGGAGGGCAAACGAGCAGCCGGAGCCATTTTCATGACTACCGACGCCCACAAACATCCGCATAGAGGCTATACAGATGCACTGCCTTCCTTTCTCCTCCCACCTCTATGGGCCACCGGTTACTTACACACCGCACGAAACGCGACAGCACAGCTGTCACTTTACGCCAGTCTCGTGTAAGCGAGAGGTACCTCCCCGGTCGTGCCGGCCCAATTCGACTGCATGCAAGCATGCAGTGTGGCACTACCTCTTACCTAAATACCACAAGCAGTGTCATACGAGTTTTTTCCTTATATTTTTTCACACTTCGAGTCTTATATCGTGTACTAAGGAGTTAAAATTAAAAAACAAAAAAAATAATTAAATAATCCTACTTAAATATTAAGTAGGATTATTATATAAATAAATACGAAAATTTGTATGTTTATTTGTTTGTTACTCCTTCACGCAAAAACGGCTGAACCGATTTTCATGAAATTTAGCACACACATAGAGGGTAACTTGAATTAGCACATAGAATAGTTTTTATCCAGAAAAATGTTTCTATGGGATGCCATGGGATGATTTTCTATATTCCACGGGATCGAAATTTACGCGGGTGAAACCGCGAGGCGTGGCTTATGTAGGTATTATAAAACAAACGAGGCACGTATGCCTACGTGTGTAAATACAAAGTAATTCGAAACAAATCGCATTATCTACTCCTTACCCTTAATCCGCCGCGCAAACGTGGAAATCACAAAATATATAGCATAATTTTGTGATTTCCATATATATAACATCCGCCCGCAGCACCACCCGCGTGGATGTCGGACTTCAAAAATGGAGTTATTATACTTACATATAAACCATCCCCTTGAGTCACTCTATCTATTAAAAAAAACTTCATCAAAATCTGTAGCGTAATTTTAAAGATCTAAGCATACAGACACACAGACGGTGAAAAGCGACTTTGTTTTATACTATGTAGAAATAAGGTATCGCTATATTACAGACGTTCTCATAACATCATGAGGCCCGCTGAGTTTGTTTCGCCGGTTCTTCTCAGGACAGGCTAGGGTTGAACCGGTGGTAGATTTAATTATTGACGTTCAAAAAGCAGTTCCTGTAATTCTATTTTGAACAAAAACTTTCCTTTTTTATTTTTCATTTTCATTTTCATTATAACCCACCATATTGTGGGATCCCTCCCGAAATCGATAAAAAAGGTGATGTTTATTTTTTATCCAAATTTCAAGCCAAATAATTTAATTATTGCAGTATAGAGGACAAATGAACAGTCAGAGTTTTATGATAACTGCTCCAGTCCATAAACATCCGCATGGAGGTGACGCGAGCGGGTCGCCCTCCTTTACCCCCTCCTCCCTGAATGTAATATACCCATATTGAAATTTACATGTCAATTACAAGTCCTCTTACAAGTTTTTTGTAGCTTTTTTCTCTATTTGCATGCTTCTAGTTGCATATGTCATGTTCTTTCTAAATGGTGATTTTATACCATGATGAGGCAAACAAGCAGTCTGAGCCATTTTCATGCCTACCGACGCCCATTGACGTCCGCATAAGGGTTGTTCACGCTAAGGCGTGACGGAGAACCCATAGCCAATGAGTGGGAGAGAGATGACAATAGTTCATTCTAGAACTATCCACCGAAACATTCCCATTGGTCAATTCTCTTCGACGCGGCGTCACAGAACACACAGCTGACCGTAAGACTGTTACGATATATCGGCGCGACCGCATCTAATTATCTCTCGCTATCATCAGCGCTTATCCGTATAATTTTCGTGTTACTTGTGGGCCCATAAAAGACAATAAAGTGTGTTCGTGTTAGTGATATAAGGACAATTAAATTAGAATAAGAGAAATACGCGCGCGCTCCGCGTGTGCTACTCTTCACGGCGAGACACCGGGATCAGCTAAGGAGACATCAGGTGAGTTCCTGACTGTAACCCCACACCCATCTCTCTAGCCTATCCATCATCAGCCTCAACCCCCATCCGCACATCGAGAGGTGAGATCGATTTATGACCGGTCTCACCGAATGACGGACGCTCAAACGTAATAGTTTGGGCTTAACCCGTCAAGGTTTATACAGATGCGTTGCCCTCCTTCCTCCTGCATAGGGAGGGGGGGGAGGAAGGCGGGCAGCTCATCTGTATAGCCTAAGTGGATGTCTGTGGGCGTCGGTAGTCATGAAAATACATCTTAGTGCTCGTTTGCCCCCCTATACCATAAAAAGTAGACTAGAAGATTACTAAAGTTTATCCTCAAGTGCATCATATTATGTTACGCAAAACATCAGGTTAAGCTTTAATGATAAGTATATTTCGATACTCTAAGTTATGAGTATCTTCGTGATATTATAAATTCGTTTTTCCGCTTATATAAAAACATTAACTAAGTACGTACATTTTAAAAGCAGCTAATGATCTTGTGGAACGACAATTCAGTCTTTTTAAGCCTGTGGCATTTTAAAAGCATTATTACTGTTAGATATCGTCCATTTTCTGCTGCATTGCGACAAAACCATATTAGTAGGTAAATTAGTGCTATGTATGACATGTTATTATTGTAGGCCTTTCATTTATAGTAAATTGGCTATTTCTATGTCTCTGTATATATAAATACATAGTTGCATCATCATATGATGCTAGATCATATTTTACATTTTTGAAGATTTAAGAATTTAGATACTTAAAGATATTCTAACAGATTTTTAGTTCACATCAAATTCACTCTAAAGTATTTGTGTTTAAAGATACTTTGTTTCTCAAAAAAGACAATACAGTCACTTAAATAAGAACAATAAATAAATAAATAAATTTCTGTGGACTTTACACATCACGTTAGCCTAGCCCCGTGCTAAGTACCGTGAGGACTTGTGTTACGGGTACTAGACAATTTGTTTTAACTATTCTTAACTGTAAACTACTGTATATTTGTTAATTGTATATTTTGTAACTGTAGTCCTATATTGTTGTGTATGTACTAATGATTATTTAAATATTTTGCAGTGTGTTACTACGAATAAATGTATATTATTATTATTATTATAAACATTCATGACCAAGGCGGGATTCGAACCCGCGACCCATGGCGCAACACGCTCCACTTACCCGATCCCTGTAGGTACCACTGCGCCAGCCTGGTCGTCAAATAACTATTACAAGAGTTATTGTAATAAGGAAAATATAACAATACGATGCCAATGTTATTGAACTTGGTGAAAGTCAATTTAACCTTTTATCGTCTTTTAGTTTGGGAACTTCGTAAATTAATCTTCAAACAAGTCTTATAATATCCACATCACCAGTTACAAGTATTTAGATAAGATTTGGATAATATTTGATTTGCATATAAACTTAAATATACTCTTAATTTTAGAATCGCAACTTCGTTTACGTGAAACCGTTTTTTTATTGCAGTCGGTTAATAAGTAGTCCTCGCTAAATGGACTAACTAATACTGGAAGAATGTTTCAAATCGGACTCTATTGGTCCGGTGACTGGTCCAGAGATAAGCGCGTTCAAACAAACTCTTTAGCTTTATATTATTCGTAGGTATAGATAAAATTAGACTAAATGCATGTTGTTTTCCACATTTTCTTATTCGTTGTATTTTTAACGTTTCAATTATTCTAATAAAACAAATATAAAACATCATACCTTTGTTCACAACACAAAACTAATTACTCACAATTTCCACAAAGACTCCGACGATATTCATTTGTTTGAGTGCATAATATTTATACCGATTATTTCGCAAGTCCATTTTCCTTATTGTTTTAGTTAATAAAAATCTAATAACTGTACATTGACTTTAAGCTGTATAATCATCATCATCTTTCTGCTCAAGTACCAGACTATAGGCAACTTTCTATTGGTACCAATGATCACACTGAGATATTTTGTCTTTTAAGGTTCCGTAACCATGCACATCAAGTCTATGCCTTTTTACCTTGTGGTCTAGAGATAAGCATGTCAAACAACAGAGGTGAGGTCATAGGATCGAATACCGAGTATCAGTACTCGATTTAAATCCTATATGATGGGAGTTCCCAACCTTTTTTTGGCCAGGTACCACTTTTATATTATTCTCGATAACAGGGACCACAACGTAGGTATAATAAATTTCTCACTCACTGCACGGCAACCAACGGCTTACCGACCGCTAAATTTAAAACCATTTGCGGACCATATTTTGGAGGACCACTGGTTGGGACCATTGCTATATGAGAGGAGAATGATGTGAATCCATCGTTTTGGATTAATTAAAAGAAACTCATAACCAGCAGTATACCAAAGGTGAAATAATACTGGCAATAAATGTATTTTTAAATATAAAATAAATACATGTGAGGCCAACAAGTGGAGTACAAAATAAACACAATCAAGTTAGGTTCTTTGACCAGTTGAAAAAGAGTAAATCGGCTTCCAATTTGGCAAACGATCTTGTCGAAGTGCGGCCATCAGCCTGCTATTTATAACGGACAAGGTCGTTGGAAGGTCAGCCCTGATTTATTTATCTTCAATATGTACTTCGAGGTTTCATCAATCAATCCTGTAATCTGCCCTTAAGAGATTATCAGATCTTGTTGTAGCTCGTGGATTCGACCACGTAAAATGCTAACGAAACCAGCTTTAGGTGATCAGGTCATATTTGTTGCGATACATTATATACTAGCCAGTGCCCGCGACTTCGTTCGCGTAGCGTAGTTCTATTATTTTTTTTTTCTTTAAAAAAAAGTTTTCAAAATTTAAAATCCGTCAGGTAAAGTATAATTACTGATTTTCCCGTAGGAATGGGCAGTTTTCCTGCATTAAAAACTGTTCTAGATTGACCAGGCTTAGTATCTATACACCACAACAAGGTTCCATTCAAATCCATCCACCAGCTTCTGAGAATAGCCTGGACAAACAGATAAACTGACAGGATAGATTTTCGTAAATAATTCAATGTACACACACACACACACGGATTTTACTTTTTTATTATACGTAAGATAATAACATACGGAGGATTTTTTTTACAATAGAGGATTGCGAAAACTTTGCATCTACATGACCTTCATATGAATAATCTTATTAAATAATATACTTTTTATAGAATTTCCACTTTTTATTAACCACAATTACAATTTATAAAATTGGAATATGAATTTCCATCAAGAAGTTACATTATATTCCATCAACTATACTTCACATGAATGTTTATCGACGTTGATAAATTTCAAATCTGGTAAATTTTCAACTTCAGTTAAATAATGAAATAAACCGTGATTAATTCCGTCAAAGTTGTATTATCGTAATTAGTGAAATTTACGTAAACTCAAGACAACGTTTAAGTTATCAAGACAACATTTTGTCCCACCGGCTAAGTGTGAGTCGGACTTGCAAACTGGGGTTTCCGCGCTAATATCAGATAGCTTTACATTTTTTTTATAAGTCAATAAACTGATAATTTACCAATTTTTCGTAGTAAAACACTCCCAATAAAACGTGCGTTTCGCGTCGGATAAAAAAATGGATACCTATTTTTATATTTTATACGAACCTAACCTTTTTCCTTCAAATATTGCAAACCTCTGTGTTTGCGATTTTATTTAGATTACCTACCTACATATTTTTAACAGAAAATCGTTGGAAAAATGCTACAATTTGGTCACCGCTTCCGAAAGCCCAAATACCTTTTGATTGATCCCTTTAATACAATTACAAAAAGGGGTTGGATAGGCTTTCCTTTTTTATTTATATTGAAATTTACTTTTTATAAAGACGTTTAGTTAGAATTAGTGGCTTGCAAGGTCACCGGAATTTTGGATCGGATTTTGTTTTTTTTATGGTATAGGGGGCAAACGAGGTGTCGGAGCCATTTTCATGTCTACCGACGCCCTCCATCCTCAGCCCTCCTAGATGGGTCACGGGCTACTAACACACCTTATGAAATGAGATAGTACCGCTGCCACTTTACGCCGGTCTCGTGTAAGCAAGAGGTACCTCCGCGGTCGTGCCGCACAACAAACACTTTACAGTTTACATGTTTCTTGTCAAAAATAGCTCATCAATCCCTATTAGGTTTTAATTACGGACTTACGGTAGGTACTTCCACCGCCTCCTCATCACGGTCTATTTTGTCCCTCCCTCCCGGAATCCTACCTCATAGCACAGTTTTGACACGGTTAAACTATTACATCTATATTAATGCGTGAGGCAAAAACTTTAGGAACATATTTACGACAATTGCGCGGGCGGAGGAGTATGAAATTTCGCACACATATAGTTTACGTGTAAGAGAAGTGTAGAACGCTAATATTTTTTAATAAATATATAAAGTACTTTAATTTAATAAATAAAACTTTACACACACTACCATGCATTTTACATATTGATATATAAGACATACGTAATTATTGACGAAGTTCTAAGTGTTTTTTGAAGTGTTGAAAATTCTACATAAATTGTTTACCTTAGATACGACGACATAACATTATGCTATATGATATTTAGTTTTTAATTACAAAAAAGGTTCACTTAGGTCGAATTTCGATCTTCGCGGGATCGCTAATTGTGTTAATTGTGTGAAGATCATACGGGACGATATTTAACCTCTCGCATCCTTGCTCCTTAGAGACAAATTACAGCGAGCCCGTATCAGATAAACAATACACCGTAGATCGAACGATATTGTTTGCAGACACAGTGTCTGGAGTTTATTCAATGATGTATCAAGTTATAAAATAGTGTATCTATTACTGTATTCATTCAACGTGGAATAGGTCAAATTACTTTTTATTTTAAAGAGGCACGCATTGTATATCCACGCATTACTAGAAATCGTTATCGACTAGTACTGGACA
>LUGF01017184.1:67718-85810 GCA_001625245.1 Calycopis cecrops | reverse complement strand
CATAGGCTTTCGAATAGAGGAAACAGAGATGCGCTGCCCTCTTTTCTCCTACCAGCACCATGGGCCACCGGCTACTTACACATTGTATGATACGCGACAGCACAGCTGTCACTTTACGCCGGTTTCGTGTAAGCGAGAGGTACCTTCCCGGTCGTACCGGCCTAATTCGTCTGAATGCAAGTATGCAGTTTGGCACTACCTCATACAACCATTTGTTTGGGTTAATTAAAATTCTATGTCATGATATGCGTGCTTTACAGGCCTTAGTTACTTGTGAACTGACTTGGCTGCGCCCTAAAGCCGCGAGCGAATCTGCCTGATTCTATTCAGTGTCAATGACGAATAAAAAGTAATGTTACACTTATTGGGCTCACTGCTGCATGTACCTACCGTAAGTTCGTAATTAAAACCTAATAGGGATTGATAAAATATTTTTGACAAGAAACATGTAAACTGTAAAGGGGTTGTTGTGCGGCACGATCGTGGAGGTACCTCTTGCTTACACGAGACCGGCGAAAAGTGACAGCGGTACTGTCGCATTTCATGAGGTGTTAGTAGCCCGTGACCCATCTAGGAGGGCGGAGGATGGAGGGCAACACATCTGTGTGGCCTTTGTGCGGATGTCTATGGGCGTCGGTAGTCATGAAAATTACCCGACTGCTCGTTTACCCCTTTATACTATATATGAAAAAACATAGAGACCTCTTCCTCCTCCTCATCACGGTCTACTTTGTCCCTCACTTCCGAAATCCTACCTCATAGCACAGTTTTGAAACGGTTAACTATCTATATTAATGCGTGAGGCAAAAACTTTAGGAACATATTTACGACAATTTCGCGGACGGAGGAGTATGAAATTTATAGTTTACGTGTAAGAGAAGTGCAGAGCGCTAATATTTTTTAATAATAATGATTGTAAAGTACTTTAATTTAATAAATAAAACTCTACACTACTACCATGCATTCGACATATTGATATATAAGACATACGTAATTATTGACGAAGTTCTAAGTGTTATTTGAAGTGTTGAAAATTCTACATAAATTGTTTACCTTAGATACGACGACATAACATTATGCCATATGATATTCAGTTTTTAATTACAAAAAAGGTTCACTTATGTCGAATATCGATCTTCGGGGGATAGCTAATTGTGTTAATTGCGTGAAGATCATACGGGACGATATTTAACCTCTCGCGTCCTTGCTCCTTAGAGACAAATTACAGCGAGCCCGTATCAGATAAACAATACACCGTAGATCGAACGATATTGTTTGCAGACACAGTGTCTGGAGTTTATTCAATGATGTATCAAGTTATAAAATAGTGTATCTATTACTGTATTCATTCAACGTGGAATAGGTCAAATTACTTTTTATTTTAAAGAGGCACGCATTGTATATCCACGCATTACTAGAAATCGTTATCGACTAGTACTGGACATAGTACCTAGAACAGCACAGTACCAAAAAGCTTATCATGCTATGTGTATAAAAGCTTACAATGCTATGCCTGATTACATAAAAGAGTTACCATATAATAAATTTAAGAAAGAAACTATAAAATGGCTGAAAATTAAAAACTTTTATTCGATTAATGAATTTTTAAGTTTATGATATTATTTGTTTTGAAGTCAATCATTATTTTTAACCACTTCTTTGTGACATTAAGCTTTTCCTATTTATTAGCATTGTTTTCATTTTTTTATAATTGAGAATTTCAACGATTGACATTTCTTTTTTGGCATTATTAAACTAATTTTTTTTTGACATTGATAATTTTAGCTGACTTTAAATCTCGTGTTTATTTTTATGTATTGGTATTTTATGTATGGGTGAAATTACTGTATCTGGGTTATATTTATTGTAATGCATGAATGGATGGATTAAAAGTCATTATTACTATTTTAAAATTAAATGTTTAAAAATTTTGTTTTTAAGATGTTTGCATACTATGTATTAGTTATGAGTGATAGCAACTATTTAATATAAAACCAACACCATTTGTACCACTTTTAAAGCAAATAAACGATATTAAGATTATTATTATGATTACACACTGTTTTTGTAGGTTATTATCGTATATATATTACCTAAGGAGTAGTATATATTTTGGTTGGGGTTGTGGTTGTGGTTTCACCTGCGTAAATTTCGCTCCCGTGGAACATAGAAAATCATCCCAGAGTATCCCATAGACCCATTTTTCGGAACAAAAACTATCCTATGTGTTAATCCAAGTTACTCTCTGTGTATGCCAAATTTTATAAAAATTGGTTCAGCAATTTTTGCGTGAAGTAGTAACAAACAAACATACAAATTTTCGCATTTATAATATTAGTAGGATTCGAATTATAATACTAATGTCGTCCTAGCCGACCACAGCCATCTCAGAGACAATTTCCTACTGCGCTAGACATATTATAGTGCACGAGTATGTATGCAGAGCAAGTGCACTCTCTCTTCCCTCTTTATCATATTAACGATCTTTATTATATTAAAGGAAGAATTAACGATTACGATACTTTTTGCCTCTTGCGTGACCGTCAAAAACATACTCAAATCGAATGTTATACAAATTATATATTACGTACCGAACGAAACATAAAATACCACATCAAAAATTTCTTTACTTTCATAAACACGAAAAGAGAGGCTTCAATCTTACCTGACACAATTACCTATAACGACGATAAGGCTTACAACGGACTCGATATATGTATGTAATCTTTTTAATGAATATTTTAAATCATCTTTTGATCCCCCTGACGAACCAGGCTCTCATCCAGAATTTTCCAATACCTCAGTATCATTAGGTTAGGTTCTATTAAGATCGATGAAAAATTAATTTTAAATTATATGAAACGCTTGGATATCAATAAAGGTGCTGGCCCTGATGGTATTTCTCCAATTTTATTAAAGTCATGCTGCAAAACATTAGCGTTTCCTCTGTCCATCTTATTCAATTTGTCCCTTAGCTCTGGTACAATGCCCATTGCATGGAAAAGGTCATACGTCATTCCGATTCATAAATCAGGAAATAAGCATGATATAAAAAATTACAGACCTATCTCCATACTTAATGTGATAGCTAAGTTATTTGAAAAAATTGTATATGATCAAATTTGTCCCATCGTCAGACCATTTATAATCGAACAGCAGCATGGTTTCATTAGCGGAAAATCTACAGAATCTATCTTGTGCGAGTTCACACATCAGGTTCTGAGGGACATGGATGGGGGCGGTCAAGTAGAGGCCGTGTATACAGATTTCTCCAAGGCATTTGATAAAATACCACATAGAAAATTAATTCAAAAAGTCTATGCCTTTGGAATCCATGGAGATCTTTTGCGCTGGATTGAATCTTATTTGAGAGATCGAAGTCAATCGGTCGCCGTTAAGGGTTTTACGTCATCTTTCGTACCCGTAACCTCGGGTGTTGTTCAGGGATCTCATGTGGGCCCTTTGCTGTTTAATATTTACATTAACAATATTATATATTGTTTTCACCATTGCAAAGTTTTATTATATGCAGATGAACTAAAGTTTTTGAAACCTGTTAAAACAAGCCTCGATTGTGACCTGATTCAGCGGGATCTCGAGAGACTATGTCAATATTGCGCAACGAATAACTTACAACTAAATGTTAATAAATGCTCTTCAATAACTTTTACGAGAAAGCCCAACCCCAATTATTAAAACATATCATTTAAATGACATACCGATAGTAAGACTTACAATGGTGAAAGATTTAGGCGTCTTATTGGACTGCAAACATAGTTTTACAGCTCATGTGGATCATGTTATGTCTAAAGCGCATAGAATGATTGGCTTTGTTTTAAGAAACGGTAAGGAATTTAAACATTGTTATACGTTAATTCTATTATATAATTCATTAGTCCGCTCGATTTTAGAATATGCCTCAACTGTATGGAATCCTACATATAAAGCTCTCATCCATCCTATAGAGGCTTTACAGAATAAATTTTTGCATAAAATACAACACAAAACCGGATTTACTAAAAATGTTTTACCATCCTTGGTTAGTCGTCGTCATCAAAGAGACCAAATTTTATTATATAAAATTATACACAACTTTGTGGACTCTCCATATTTAACTTCCAATATATTTTTAAATTGTCCAAGATTAGGTGCAAGAAATTCAGTACTTTTTCATGTCCCAAAATGTAAATCTGACTATTTTAAGTATGGATTTTTAAATAGAGCTTGCAGTACATATAATACACATTGTAATGCTATAGATATTTTTTATATACAATTATTAGTCAAATTCAAACAAGACATTTCACAGATTTTTAAAGCAAACCACTAGAAATTTCTGAACTTAATTTTTATCTTAGATTAATCATACTTCGAAGTTTTTTGTTGCTAGGATTATGTAATATTTATCAGTGGAAACTTTATTGATATAAGTCTAATCTAATTGTTTTTATAGTATTAATTACTTACTTTACTTACTAATTACTAACTTTGAAATTCAGTGTTATTAATTATTAAATAAATTATTAATGAAAATATATAATAAAACTTTTTGCTATGTATGTTTGGATTCCTTATTAAAATTACTATAATTTTTATGCACGATTTGTAATATTTGCACTCCTCGCTATAGGCAAAACATTCATCTATTATGTTCACTACCATTACTATTACAGTTCAAAGCATCTGATAAAATCTGACATGTATATCATACGTATTTGAGTAAATAAATGATTTGATTTGTGTTCCAAAGAAAATGTAATCAATTCCGTGATATCATGCATAAGTAATTTGAAAGGTTTGTGTGAACTTCCTTGCCTTTCCTTTTTCAATAAATTTGACTTATTATTTTTGTTTCGTCGAAAGATAACTTACCAATGAACTGCGTCGTGGTCGTCAGCTAGGACGCAGTACGGAAGTTTCGGAAAATGCCAAGAGCAACGGCGCTGTTTGTTTTGACTTAATTACAACCGCGCTACACTGTGCTGGCTCCAAGAGGAGTAAAACTGCTTGGAATTTCAAATCCACTGCCATTTTCTGTTTTTGTGTGGAATTTATCGTTTCTTTTCCTTTATTAAGTTTGCCTTGATAATTAAATGTTATTACGTAGTTATATTGATTAAAAATCAACTATTTTTGTTATCCGATGAGAATAACAAAAATAGTCGATTTTTACACCTAATCTGTATGTATAGGATGTCGATAGACATCGAAGCGACCATAATATTACATGACAGAGCATTTCCTTTTTTCGCTGGGAAATATTTTGAGCGGTGCCTCCAGGCAGAGGTCCTACAGGTTGTGTGAAACTCGGAATCCACTAGATGGATCCTCCTAACCAATAAACCCAGCGGAGTGCCTTCTAATCCACGAGTGGTGGAGCCACGGGAGCGCTGTGGGTAACAACCACGACTCCAAGGGTTCCACTGTGGGGAGTTACAATCACCTCCTTACTACGTTGAGGTAGAACACGCAGCATACTGACAACTCGGGTCTTTCTGTGACGATGACTTCCCCTGGCAATCCGCCTACGACACTTCCTAAGGTGGCAGGTTTTGTAACCAGTGCCTGCCCACACGAAGTCTGGCTGTCCGCCTCTCTGCTGCTCCGCCTCCTGGAAAAGGAGTCAGCTGCAGAGCAAGCTTCTTCACTACCCTTTCCATATATTAGCGCTAGCAGTGTGAGGTCAAATGACAGAGCATGCAATTTGGTTATACAGATGCGCTGCCGTCCTTACTCCCTCCGTGTCTACAGGATCCTTACACACCGTATGAATCGCGAAAGTATAGCTGTCACTTTACGCCAATTTCGTGTAAGCAAGAGGTACCTCGCCGGTAGTGCCGGCCAAATTCGACTGCATGCATGCATGTAACGTGGCACTACCGCTTACAAAACATGTCATGACTTACGATCAGTGGGCTTAAAAAAAATGATGATATTTATAATTTCAAATAAAAAAAATTGAATTTCTTTATATTTTTTTCAGTATCAGCCACTAAACTGACAACTTGAGTTAACTCGTAAAACTCGAACCATTAAATCGCTTTAAGCCCTCGACTCAACAGCTGACATCAATTTAGACCAGTTTCCAGTGATGGGCCGTCGTGTCACGCAATCGGGTCATCGGGGTCAATATGACCTCGTATATAACTTCACAAAATAACTGAAAGTAGAGGTGACTTTTCGCTTTTCAAAATTAAAATTTAAATTGAAAATAGAATTTAAAAAATTGCTTTTTGAACGCCAAAAATTTCATCTACCACCGGTTCAACCCTAGCCCTGTCCTGAGAAGAACCGGCGAAACAAACTCCTGTCTTGTCAGTCGGTCTAGTCCACAGTGTTGTTGCAGAATAGTTTACAGTGCAGCAATGGCACTACCTTGAATAGTTGAGGTTGAAGGAGATTTAGTGTCATTCTTAGTTCATGATATATATAGATTTGTCGTCGTATTCAGTACAATATTGTCTTGTTGCCCGCAATGAAACAACGGTAGTGCCCCGTACATGTAACGATGATATTGTTCCGCCACCTTCAGCAACATGGTGATGATGGCATATTATATTTTGACTTAATTAAACGTGAGTTGTTTTTGTACGCAGACGAATATCTAATACGTTTCAGTGAGTGTAAACATATTTGTGAAAGTTGTACGTAAATAAAATGTATGTTGAGGCCTCGACTACCCCAGTTATATAGGTTTGTTTTTGATAAAAATTATAAAAGGATTTTTTTTTTTGATGAGAAAAGAGTTTTTTTGATGTGAAGCGTCTTTACCATTTACATCGAACATTTGCGCCGTTGAGTACACGTTTTGATGACAACATAATGTTATCTAATAATAATAATGTCGTCCTAGCCGAATTTGGCTACGGCGGGCTGTCTATAGAGACGAACCATTTACGTAAGACATATTATAGTGCACAAGTGTACGCGCAGACACAAGTGCACTCTCTATTCCCTCATTCTCATATTCCGATGGGATGGAAGTCCGACACGGCCGGGGAGAATTCAGGCGCATTATCACCGCCAACTTCCTGACTCCGGACTGTTTTTAGAAAATGAAAAATCCCAATAACAATTTTTGGTCCTACCCGGTATTCGAACCCGGGATCTCACGTCTGTGGTTGAACACGCTTACCACTAGACCACGAGGCAGTAATCGTATAAATGCCATGGACGTTGACTCGACAACATGAGACCCCGTTTTATTCAACAGGCGCTAAGAGCGTCGTGTAATACCGTGTGATCGTGAATTTAAGAGCTTCGTCTACTTTCTTATAGAAACCTACTTAGTCGTATAGTAGTGTCATATACACGCATGAGACATGGCTACATACTATGTAATGATATCAATCATGGAAATTTGAGTTCGTGTCGAGTAATATTTTTTTTTGTATAAGGGGCAAACGAGAAATAGGAGCTATTTTCATGGCTACAACGCCCATATCCTTAAAATGTGGTAATTTGAAAGTTAAATTTACAGCAAACATGAAAACTGCATCAAAATTTACTTTAATGAGCTTGTGGTGCATATTAATATTTTAAATGAGGCAATTAATATTTTTATTATTAATTCATTTTAGGTAGGACCACGTTGCATGCTTGCAGCCGAATTGGGTGGGCACGACCGGAGTGGTACCTCTCGCTTACACAAGACCTGCTTAAAGTGACAGCTGTGCTGTCGCGTTTCGAGCTGTGTGTAAGTAGCCGGTGGCCCATGGGGATGGGAGAAGAAAGGAGGGCAGCGCGTCTGTATGGCCTCTATGCGGTCGTCTATGGGCGTCGGTAGTCATGAAAATGGCTACGACTGCTCGTTTGCCTATATATGACAATAAGTATTATTTCAAAATTATATTATTAGATAAAATGTTAAATTTAGTTTATTTTAAACTCTTTAGTAGGTGTTTTATTATAGATTCCCAGCTTAATAACAAATAACATCCCTACAGTTTATTAATACTCATCCTACTAATATTATAAATGCGAAAGTTTGTATGTTTGTTTGTTTTGTTACTCCTTCACGCAAAAACTGCTGAACCGATTTTCATGAAATTTGACACACACATAGACCACCTATGTGTGTGGTTGGATTAACTTATAGGATAGTTTTTATCCTGAAATAATGTTCCTATGGGATGCCATGGGATGATTTTCCACGATATCGAAATTTATGCGGCTGAAATCGCGGGGCGCAGCTAGTAAATCATAATATTTTTTATGCTAAAATTATTCATAGGAATAATTTTAGTATCTACGTATATTGTCTATACGGTAGGTACTTTAGACAATTCCCTCCATGTGTCGCTGTGATCGTTATTTTAATGTATTGCATATTCGTCGAATGTATTTTATTGCAAAACGCACAATAAAAGTCGTCAGGGACACGTGATTTGTTTTATATAAAAATGTTTTTAAGATTCAATGTACATATTCGATTAGAGTTGATAACTGCAAATTAATTATTGATCTGACCCTTCTTTCCCTAATTTCTTGAGATTTAATTTCCATAAAAGCTAGGTCCTAACAATTTGAATTGTAAATTAGAAATTGAGTTTGTTTATTTGCTACTATATTACTCCTAATCCGTAACACAAGTTTCTATCAATATTATGATAGTTATGACCTTACAAAAGACAAGATTCTTTTTAAACGAATACGTTATAGTATGTTCATTACAATCTTTAGAATTGAAAATTAACAGTTTATAATTTTAAGTAACATTAAACTATAACGTAGTCGAAGCAATAGTATAGTATTTTTTATCTACACTAATGTTGTAACATTCTACTTATGTTTTCAATACTTGACTTATAATAACTACTGTTATAGCTCAGACAACAAAAAACTCAATTTAAGCAATTTGACATGATGTTATAATATCCAAATCGATATCGTAAAATCTCATTATAACATTGTGCTGGTGGTCGAGCCTTATGTCAAAATTCTTAACAGCGCGCGCACGCTCCTGATTGGCCCTGCGCGCGCTGCAGCTACGCCCTTATTGGTTAGATTTTAAAGTCGGTGACAATACACGTACGCGTGAATTTAATGTTTCGCAATGTTTGATTAATTGATTAATTGCATTAGTGAAGATAAAGTAGTGTATGCAACTGCATATAACACGGGTATTAAAACACTCGATACTATTATGAAACTCGCATTCGCTCGTTACATAAACTCACATTCGAGTTTTAATACCCTTCATTATACGACAGTTCCATAAACTACTATTAACGCGAGCGTAACCGCTTACAAGAAGTTCTAGTTATGGAATGAATCCGAAACCTTGTTTACGCGCGTATTATCATGCAAAATTACTAAAGGCATCATTTGGTTAGAATTTGGAATAAAATACGGACACTTTATTCCAAAAAAGAACCAACATTAGGTTGGAATTTGGAATAAAATACGGACACTTTATTCCAAAAAAGAACCAATATTTGGGATTGATTTTGCCCGGATGAAATTCTATCAAACGGCAAGAACAACAAATTCTAATTTAAACTTTTAAATTTATTCATCGCTGCGTCACCAACTTTCAATTATTGTCGGAAACATTATTCAAATCAATAAAACCTTCGTTTTCAATTGCGATTGGTGATAGGAGTTAAAATAGTCACTATTTTGTGTAAGCACTAAAGTAAAAAAGTAGATTCCAAAGATTTAATCGCTAAAACTACATATAATTTGGTTTCTGGATTTCTACTTGTTTAATGTATATATATAAAAATGTAGAGATTTGATTCGAAATAATTTTTGTCTAGGTACCTATATCATGTAAATCAAGCATGATACAGACAGATATGGTTATCAGCAGCATGACAGAGAGATTTTATAGATTGAAACGGAATATACTTTGGTCTTTCTAGACCTAATAATTACTAGTGATCCCGCGAAGATCGAAATTCGATCTATATGAAACTTTTTTGTAATTTAAAACTGAATATTGCATGACATGTTACATCATCGTAATTAAGGTAAACAATTTATATAGAATTTTAAAACTTCATCATGTCTTATATATCAATGTGTCAAATGCATGGTAGTGTGTGTAGAGTTTTATTTATTAAATTAAAGTACTTTAAATACATTATTATTAAAATATATTCGTTCTGCACTTCTCTTACATATACAAAATAAGTGTGCCAAATTTCATACTCCTCCGCCGGCGCAATCATCTTAAAAAAGTTTTTGCTTCATAAAAATGTGTATATTTTTCAAAATCATATTGTTAGATTAAAAAGTTCAATTCATTTATTTATTTATTTATTTATTTAATAATTTATGCACACAAAAAATATACATAGTAAACTTATTATCTAAAATGCTGGCACAAAGGTACTACTTATTTCATCATTTTGGAATTTCTTCCAGGAGTCCTACTACAGGAAAATCTAATGGTGATTAGCAAAGATAGCGTGTACAATTATAAAAACAGAAACATAAATAAAACAAGCAATAGTTAATTTTTAAATTTATACTCTGGCGTTAAAGTCGGTTTGATTTTATTTCACAAAATTTTATTTATCTCAACCACGGTTCGGTACTGGCTATGTTTGTCTTGGTTTTCGACACTTTTGTAAACTTTATCTCTGCGCCAGTATGAATTGTACACGTGGTATAAATTCCGTTAGAAAATATTGAAGGTTGAAAATTGTTGGTTTAACACCAAATAACTTTCCGAGCTTCATGAGATGAGAATTTATAGTTTCAAGATTCCCTGTCGTTTAATAATTCTGTATTGTTTCTTTAAAATTAAGAAATTTTACATTATATTTTAAATTAAGAAAAATACACAAAATCAAAAATTATGTACCTATCTTGTTTTATGTTTCATTCTTTAATTTTTACTCGTTTTGTGTCTAATTTGCTTTTAGAGAACGTGTTTGTTTACTTTTTAAAAAAGAATTTTATACGAATATTGACATGGAAATTGCCTAATCAACGATACAGAACTTTATGAAACGTTCTTCTAATTTTAATATTTCTAGGAATTTTTGATGGCTCTTCTGTGATTTTGAAATCATTCAACAAATATTATTATCATTACGAAAGAGCAAGAAATCGTTAAATTGACTTGTGTCTTTTTTGATGAAATGTACATAATAACAAAAAACAAGCTTCTCGTCTGAAAATAAATCTAAGGACGACAGAACGAGAATTTGCGAGGCGACATTGCGACTGCATCGATGCAATCGCACGATTTAGCGACTCTCCGCGACCGGTCGCACGATTTAGCGACTCTCCGCGACCGGTCGCACGATTTAGCGACCGGACACAGTAGAGCCGTGCAACAGTATCGCAATCTCGCGACTGCATGTAGAAGTTAATTGACATACATTAGAGACAAAATCACAATTTGTGTTTAAACTATTACATTCTATCAGTATTTTATGAACTTGGTTTATAGTAAAGAAGACGTTGAAACTAGTGCATACTTATTTATTAAAACCTCTATCACGTAGTATATGAAACAGACATGTCACGTCATATGTTGAATTTATTTAAAAAGTTTCTGCTGGCGAAACAACCTGAGGTTAATTACACGCTGGAAGGCTTGTCGAGGGCAAATCAACCTCAAGACGAACTAAAAAATATTATTTTGAAAGAAAACTGAGTTAGTAAGAGGTAGTGCCACGCTGCATGCATGCATGTAACCGAATTGGGCCGCCTTGTATAACTAATGAGATTCGTCATTCTAATACAAATTTATCCTGAAGTTTTACTTCGCATCAATTGTTGACTTCCTGCAAGAACTTGACTTAATTGACAATTACAAAACTATCAAAAACCGATTATTTATTAATAACACTATAATATAGTGTTATTAATGTCATAAAAACTAATTAATGAATTAGTTTTGGTTTCATTAATAACAATATAAATAGTTTTAGGTACTAATTCAAAATCAATGAAAAATTAATTTCTCAAAGCTTTGTAAATGACAGTTAATGAGTTCTTGCAGTAAGCCGACGTAATATTCTTATCACATAGATTTTATCATCGTTATTATCCTTTTTCCAGTTACATATCTGGTTAAAAATACCAACATCGATCGACTTCAATTACCTAACTTATTAATTATATTAAAATAAGGTAATTTAAATATAATGAAATATTTGGCTTTATTTGCAAAAATAATACTACCATACCAAATAAGAAGAAATAAAAAAAATGAAATGTACTCAATAGAAAATTAAATGAGCAACAAAAAATGTTAACTATTTCACTTATCATTTTAGGCAGCAGAGTATAAAACAAAAATTCATGATCTCATTTATGAGACGTATAAAGAAATTCGTACAACAAAATACAAATATAAAATAAACTTCCAGCGCAAAATCAATTCTCTCGTTAGGTAAACGTTACGATTGTTCCAGAAGTTTCTGCGGAGTTCTGTCTCGCTCCACATTGTTGTCGGACTCGCGAGTTAATTATGATGTAGGTCGGTGCAGTAACTCGCTAGTCGAACATCGAACACGTTTTGTATTTGGGCATACTTCAATAATAGCAAACTGGAGCATTGTGAGTTAACTACATGCCGTAGTCAACTACATACTCCTACAAACTGTATTCCTCGGATCCCGTGGAAACTAAATATTATATTAACATTAATATTACCGCCGAATAATATAAAAGAAGAATAAAATTTCTATTTATGATGTCGATAAAAAGATAATTTTTGGGAAGTCTTATAGACATCAAACATGATGTGAACAAACAATTATACTTCATCCAAATATGTATTGTTGTTTGTTCAGTGTTCGTATTATAATTCTACGCATTCCGTATTATTTTTCAGCCTCTAGTAGCCATCTGAAACTCATACACCATTGCATATGCATAACATTATATAATATACATATTTAAATGTGACTAATTTTTTTATTGTTTTCATTAATAAAACATATTTGGCTGGCTTCTTGAATTAACCTGGGCAAAAAAATATTAATTTATCTAAAAAAATTATTTTCAATAAACACCTAATGTGTGCACATAAATACAAAATGTTTTCTTTTTGTTATCGAGTAAAGTTATGCTCCGTAAGCGGACTTTACATACAACCCTTTTTATATAAAAATAAACTTCTGGATATTTGAATCAACAAAGTCAATTTAAAAATAATTGTATTTTCGCTCACAAAATGAAACACGGAAAATTGTGACATGTAGTATACATGTCACAAATTGTATGGCGTAGTCTAAATTAGATTTTAAAATGAAAAGTGCTTTCATGTCATTCAACTATGTTTCTGAATAGTATTTTTCAATAAAGATAAAATTGGTTCGTTTTACTTTAATTTGTACCTATACTATAACAACACATAGGCTATTTTAGAAGATAGCATATTTAGCATATTTTAGAAGAACCGCTCACAAACATTGGTAAGAGATAATTCATTTCTCATGACATTAGAACAGGACCGACATGACCAGACCTGTCTGTCAGATAAGATCGGCGAAAATATCAGCTATTCTGTCGTCTTTCCTATGGCTTGCGAGCGTTTAAGCTTCTTTAGAAGACAAAGATACCACTACTGATTATTAATATTATATTAAATTAATTCAAGCCCATTATGTATCCCATTGTTGGGCAAAGGCCTCCCCCCATTTTTTTTATTTTTCTCTGTTCAGAGCTGCATCACGCCAATCAGGCAGGTATACGTCGAGTGCATCTTGCCATCTCCTTTTTGGTCTGCCGCGTCGCCTCTTTGAGTCTGGGTCCCATAAAGTGGCAATTTTTGCCCAAGACTCGTCAGATTAGTCCAGCTCCGTTTGACCTCCGCGGCTTTGAGACCCACGTCAGCGATTTTTGTGCGGGAGCACAGTTTGGTGTTTCGGATTCTGTCCAATAACTTGACACCTAAAAAACTGCGCTCCATCGCCCTTTGGCAAACCTTAAGACTGGACTTTTGAATTTGTCTCAAAGACCAAACCTGTCATCCGTAAGTAAGTAGGTACGGGAAGTATGCACATATCCATTAATTTTCGATACATGAGTTCCCCTAAGGACTACTGATACTGATAAAAAAATGCCACAGGTATACATATAATTTTCAACTCTTACACTTAGTTCAACACAAAAGGCTGGTTATGCTGTGCTTACAGCATGTATTAACAAAATACTGTTTATGAAAAAAGTAAAAATAGAACTATGTAAAGATCAAATGCTCGCACGCACAGCTTAGCAGAGATTTGTATAAAATATTCTATTGTTTACCAGCACAGTTACGTGTAACGAAGAAAACACATAAAATTTGTACAATATAAAAGAGCTCTTTATTATATTAGTGGAATCGTGTTTAACGATGTAATAAAACCTTCCGAGTTGAATTTAAATATTATTTGTTTACTTTATCATAGTAATCGTATTTTCGTAACATAAACATTAGGTAGACCTCAAAATACTTTTCTCAAAATAGATTTTTGTTTACTTCGTACGTCTTGCAATTTTTTTTGGCATCATCATCAATTGGCATGTTAACATGAAAATATTCATAGTTCATAATTTTCAATTACAAAGATATAATCAAATAAAATATATTTACAAAATATAAAAATTAAATACCAAAAATACGAAATAGACAATTTTGAGCCATGGATGATGCGTATCTCTTACTGAACTTAGGTACCTACTCAATAAATATTTTGTAAATACTTGTTTGAGACTTTCGCGTTTGTTACACATATTGTGGTTATTTTACGGGTTTTAACACGATATGACTTATTAAAGGTACTAGTTAAAACATATACCTTTGCTCGACGTTTCGACTGGGTTACACCAGCCGTGGTCACGAGCCGACTCTCGTCGTCAGCAGTCGGCTCGTGACCACGGCTGGTAGCAAAGCAAAAGCAAAGGTATATGTTTTAACTAGTACCTTTAATTAGTCTTATCGTGTTAAAACCCGTAAAATAACCAAAATATTTTGTAAGTACCTGATAATAGTGGGTACTAAATAAATATACAGTACTATTATAATAATAAATAATAAATATCTGTGGACTTTACACACCACGTTAGCCTAGCCCACGTGCTAAGTGCTAAGTGCCGGAAGGACTTGTGTTACGGGCACTAGACAACGGAATATATTTAATATGTTTTATAAATTTAAGAAATTTTATATATTTAAATTTTTATTATAGAAATACATATAATACATATATAAACATCCACGACCAAGGCGGGATTCGAACCCGCGACCCCTGGCGCAACATGCTCCACTTATCCGAGCCCTGTACCACTGCGCAAGCCTGGTCGTCAAACTTAGCAGATACTTTGTCTTATAAAATATTTCTATAAGTGAGACATGACAACAAAATTCATGGCAAAAGACGTCTAAGAAACTCACTTAGCTGATGGACAGAGCTCCTGATGACAGCTACGTTAATTACAAATTGTAATCGTGTTACGTTCCTCAAAGAAACTCCTGCAAAGTTACGAAGTGAAGCTGCGACCTGCGTCAATGTAAATTCACGGTAATGTTTTCAACGCGTCGGAAAGGGTAAATAATTCGCAAGGGTCACCTCTGTGATCTCGTTACGTAAGGGTGAAGGTCAATCGTCTGTCTTGACGTTTCCGTATCGAACATGTTTTGAAACGTACTAGAGGTTTTTTTATATGGTATAGGGGGAAACCAGAGCAGTCAGAGCCATTTTCATGATTACCCATAGACATCTGCGTAAAGACTATACAGATGCGCTGCCTTCCTTTCTCCTCCCACCTCCATGGGCCACGGGCTACTTACACAACGCACGAAACGTTACAGCACAGCTGTCACTTTAAGCCGGTCTCATGTAAGCGAGAAGTACCTCCCCAGTCGTGCCGGCCCAATTCGGCTGCACGCAAGCATTCAGTGTGGCACTACCTCTTACTTTCATTTCGAAGAAGTTTCAAAGAGTAGTTTTTTGGATTCTGTAACTCAAAGGAAAATCGAACTTATAGGATGGTTCAGTTCGGAACAAAGAGCTAGTATTATAATAAATTTAATTTGCGGACTTCAAAGAGAATTTTATTAATTTTCTCCATGCCATCCTCTCAGTGTGTTCACAAACCACTTAATTTTAATAGAAGATTAATCTGAATACTCATTACCCTACTTAATAAAAACAAATGAATTCGATTTGTTTTTGTTTCGTCGAAAAGTAACTCACCGTCATACTGCGTCATAATCGACGAAGACGCAATACCTACGGAAGTTTCTAGAACGCTTACAACAACAAGGCTGTTTGTTTTGACTTAATCGCAACCCGGAACATTATTCTGGCTCCACGAGGTGTAAACCTTATTCAAATGCTCTACCATTTTCTGATTTTGTACGCAATTTCTCTCACTTTTTTGTGTTATGCTAGATCAAGTTTGATTTGAATGTGAGTTCGTAGCTATATAATTTTTAAAACCAATCAAATTCGTAACGCTCGTCCTCACGTTTGCTGCAGGCATAGGATTCGACCTCTATGAATGACGCAGAAACCGTATCGTCTTAAAGCATGCCATTTCGTGAGTAAGACACAAAAAAATAGCAAAAAAAAATATAAAATACCCGTACCCTTAAATATCCGAAACGAGCTTATACAGACACATCCTCCTTCCTTATTCACTCTTTGGCAAACTCACTCATCGCATAAAAGCCACACAGCTGAGTTCCATTGTAGGACTTTGCGACAGAAATTTACGTTCCAAGCCCACCACCTCGAGGTTCCTAAATTCTCCACCGCGCGGTACAAACACCATTTTTCACCGCGTACTACAGTATAATGGAACCAGCTGCCTCCCTCGGTTTTTCCGTTTCGGTGCGACTTGGGGTTCTACAAGAAAAGAGCTTACCTCTTTCTTAAAGGCCGGCAACGTATCTGACAAAAGACATCTGGTTTTGCGATTGTCTATGGGCGGCGGTAGTCACAAACCACCTGCTCGTTTACCCCACTATACCATAAAAAAGCCATTTCTAAACTTTTAATTATTAATTGCAATCGTTAAACATTGTAAAATATGATGACGATATAGCGATTGTTTAATATTAAGACGAAGATTTTATAATAGTTTCTCAAAAGAATTTAATCAGGTGCAGTAATAGGAGTATGAACAACAAAATATCCTTTATTTCTCTTAACACTGGGTTGAAGTTATGGCTACGTTGTCATTTCATGACGTGAGACCTCTTGGTCAAAAACAAAAATCTGTCGTGCAGTTTTGAAAATGTTCGAAAACATTAGATTTTTATATAATGCATGTTATAAAACGTTGTTAAAAGTAAGGTGCACTAAATGAAACTACATATATTTCGGCGCTGTATCAGGTGAAGAGGGATCAGGTTCCATATTTCACAGTAAAACACACTTTATAATATCTTTCACCACTTTTAATACTTGATAATAATAAAACACAGTAACTCACTTTTATAACTACTTTTAATGATTCTATAACTTCAATAAAATATAACAATATTAACACTTCGAATGATCGTAACGAACAACCTCGTCTTTTAACTCTACTTATCTTTTATACCTGTCGGTTAGGTATTTAAATTAATGTTATCAGTTAAATACAGTACTGTAATTATTTGCTGATTAAATCAAGATAATGAAATACAATAACCTTTTTTAAAACAATACAGCTGTTACCAAATCAAACAATAAAGTAAACAAATCATTTTAGCTTACAAATTTGTACAAAATATTAACAAATAAATATTAATGTAATAAATAGATTCGCGCCCATATATACTATAAGCGTCTACTGTCAATATGAAACTATTAAAAATAAGTTTACGAGAAGTATACGAAAATACTCTTTTCAAAGAAGATTAATAGCTCAATAATTAAGAAAAAATATATACATCCTTTGGACAGATGGTAACAGCAAGCGGCAACTTCGGATGGGATTTTCGGGACAATCACCCTATCTGCCGGCCTCGTGGACAGCTGACGATACAACGTGTACGAAGTAAGAAAAAACTAAAAAAATCCTGTGGTTAAACTATTACTCAAATAACTTATACACACTAAATATGTGGTTTCATTTAATGCCTCTTGGTTTTATCAACCTTGTATTAAATTATAATTAATTTAATTATGATGATAAAATGACTGCTCCAA
>LUGF01017184.1:25683-47712 GCA_001625245.1 Calycopis cecrops | reverse complement strand
ACACAGATATTCGTAATAGTAACGTCAAAATAAACATTTGTGAATATATTAGGTCTTTACCTATGAAATTGCCGTTTTTCATGAAATAAATGAAACGTATTTTTTTTATATAATTTTTATTTCCATAAATCAAAGTAATAACCCATGCAATCAATGCATCTTTGCCAACGCATTGGTAGCTTATTGATGCCCTTTTTGAAGAAATCTGCTGGATTTAGAATTTGTTGCCTCCTGGCAACAAATTCTTCAAAGGCATTTTGTACTGCCTCTCGGTTTCGAGCTTCTCCATCATTGTGTTCAGTTCTTCACAGTACACATCTGAAGTAATGCTCGTCCCGTTTGGTAAGAAGCTGTGATGAATAACACCCGCGTTAGACCACCAAACAGTCACCATCACTTTTTTAGGGGTAAGTTTTTGTTTAGGGCATTGTTTGGGTGCTGAACTAGGGTCCAACCAACTTGCTGAGCGTTTACGACTGTCGAACAGGATCCATTTCTCGTCACAAGTAACAATACGATTTAAAATTCCTTCATTTGTACGCCTGTTGAGCAGTGCAAGGCACGTCTCGACGCGTACTTCGCGCTGGCGATCATTGAGTTCGTGGGGCATTTGTCGAGCTTTTTTACATTGCCAATTTGACGCAAATGGATCAATATTGTTTTGATGCTAACGTCGAAAGCTGCTGCTAATTCAGCCGTAGTTTGAGTATTTATCAGCTTCCAGAATCGCCCTTAATTCGTTATTGTCGACCAAAAATTTCGGACGACTACGGGGTTCATTTTTCAGGTAAAAATTTCCAGCACGGAAGCGGGAAAACCAATAACGGGTGGTGCGTTCGTTTGTAGTGTTTGCTCCGTAAACGACATTGATGTTGCGTACCGCTTGTCGCTTGCCACTTTACTGCCACAACGGTACTCATATTCCATAATTACTCGAATTTTTACGTATCCATGATAACATAAAATGTTCAAATGCGATGAAAACCAAACACTAACTATTAAACAAATGACGATTTTATAAAAAATAATACCATGTTTTTAAAATAAAATTAATTTGAAATTAGAATTATCAGCCAGAAACAAATCATTTTGATTTGAAATGGCCAGTACGACAAAATGGCAACTTCTTAGGAAAAGACCAATTATTTACATTTGAGAACAAATCGAGTACACTGTACTTTACTATAATACTCGAGTTTTTCTGACAGCTGACACGTAAAGACATCCACGCAATTGTTATGCAGATGTACGGCCCTGGTGTCTCTTGGCGGCCAGTAGGCCATCAAAGCAATGGCACGCTAGGTAAAGTCATGGCCAAATTCGCCATCGTATTTAAAGTGAAGTTAAAGGCATAAAATGATACTGGTACTTACATGTCTACTAATAATATAAAGTTATAGAGATTCTTTGTTTAAACGCGCTAATGGAGAACGGCTATAGTCTATATTATATCATCTCAGTACAATTAAATGGAGCGAAATACTAGGGTTGTGCTTAACCAGGCGTTGCTAGTCTAAAAATAATCGTGATACTTTGCCAAAGTTTATCCACATATAAGCTGAATATACATAATGTTACTAAAAAGCCTTTGAATATCGATTCCTAGCTTCGTATATTATTATTTTACTAACGAGTCCAGAGAGCAACTTACGTCTGAAAATTACTTAAATTATGTAAGCGTAGTTTGAGCCGGTTTCCTAAGCTTTGCCAAGTTCTACCGAGCTACTGAGTACTGTCCCACAATTATAAAGTCGCAACAATAACAGTAAATGCTTCTTCGACTGGACGCTTGTTAAAGTACTTCATTAGTAAGAGAGCTCTCTACGTGACGATATTCTATCTATTTAACTAAGTAAATATTGCGACGCGACAGTTTAGCCAGCTGTTTGTTCGTGTCGATCTAGTCTAAATAGCCTTAAATGATTGCTGTTTGCTGTAAATAAATAAATGTGCTAAAATCCTGTGAAAAACAACATCTACTCTCTCTTTTTTTTTAATTAAATGTGCCATGGACCTTTTCATGGCTGCCAACACCTATAGACATCCGCATAATTTGTGTGGACGTGTTGCGCTCCTTTCTTCCATGTCTCCAATGACCCACCAGCTACTTGTTTTTAAACATTTATTTATTGATCGATTAAAATAAGAGAATTGACAATTTAGTTAAGGTGGAATATATTTATCATCTTTAATCTTTTGGATTAACTACCTAAAAATCTAATGATTTTTTTCTTAAAAACTTTATAATCACCAACATATCACCACCACCACAACCTCAACAAGGGTTGTACAGATGAGTTGTTCTCACAAATGAAACTAATCTCTACAGTGTTAATGTTATTTTTTTATTCTATATAGCGCTCGGAGTTTGGATTTTTAATTTCTGTTATCCATTCGACTTGGAATACAGTGTAACTATGTATCCATGTCAATATTTTTTATAACACTATTAAAAAATGACCAATCCAGTATCTAATGGGGTCTTTCAAAATGAAAACCAAAATCAACAGAGACTTGCAAGTCAAGGCTCTTCCGAAGCCAGCATGAAATTGGTTCCCTGCACAATATTCCCCGCACACTCTCGGACGACGAATTAGCATTTAGATTTATTCCTGCCCTAGATCAGAGTTTCTTATAGTTACCGTTCACGGACACCGTAGAGGGTATTTGTAGTAAAATGGTCAAAATGGGGAGTAGGAGCCTTTGACTAGCGACGCCCGAAGACATAATTGACAGGCAAAAGTATTGTTCCTCCTTGCCTACTTCCCCACAATTGGTCGCTCCAGACACTCACAATCCGTAATGTAAGCTATCTATTCGAGGCAGTACGGTAATACGAGTGACAGGTACCTCCCCAGTGGAGGTCCCAACTCTACAGAAATACTCCAAGGCTAATTCTTACGTAGATTGGTAGAATTTTTATAAGGAGTATAAAGGAGAAGCTCGTAGACTAGACTACGCTTGATGTGCGCCATTAACAAAATCTTCGGTGTACAGAATTGTTTAAATTTTGAACGTGGTCCGTGGCTGAAGTAAGCTTAAGAAACCCTGTCTATTGGTACTGAGCTCTCAAAAGTGCTGAGTTGTTCTGTCGCTTACAGGTCTGGGAAATCTCATTTTTTTGTTTGCTGCTCTGCTCAGCACGCGCGACCAGGGGGAGGGCCACGACCGGTCTACTCTTGCTCACACAATCCGCTCTTTTGCCCACTCAGCATCAACTGAAGTTTACTTCACTTGATGCTGAGTCAAGGGGCGCAAGGGACGTAACGTAACGTTACGTCCCTTTAACGCCTTATATTATAACTAGTGAACCCGCGAAGATCAAAATTCGATCTTTGTAATATAAAACTAAATACCGTATGACATGTTATGTCATTGCAACTATGGTATGGTACTCAATTTGTGTAGTATTTTCAACCCTTGCAAAAGACACATAGAAACATAGAGATATAATTTATTTCTGATATTTATAAAGACACACAAACTTTATCAATAATTAAATGCATGGTAGTGTGTGTAATGTTTTATTTATTAAATTAAAGTACTTTACAAACATTATTATTATACTATATTAACGTTGTGCACTTCTCTGACACGTAAACTATAAGTGTGCCAAATTTCGTACTCCCCCGTCCGCACAATTTTCGTAAAAATGTTCCTAAAGTTTTTGCTTCACGTGTTAATATAAATTAACAATTGTATTATAAAAAACTATTAAGTAAAAATTTTTGGCCTATTAATAGAATAAAGTACATTTAAAGAAGTCATGTAGGTATTGATTTTATTGACACAAATTATTTTATTTTATCTCTTATTCCCGTGAATACCGTAATACCGTGAATAATACCCTTATTCCCGTGGATACCGGTATAAGTAGATACAACTTTAGTGGAATCGGTTTCTAATTAAACAGAGACTGGTAAATAACCAGATACAAAGTCGAATATTTAATTATAAGTAATAACAAGTCCTAAAGTAAATACGTAGCTGTTTTAAACCTTCAAATAGGTTTACAAATTCCATTACTCTTTTATCGAGCCCGAGTTATCGAGCCCGATATACATCCAGATTTAGGTCGAAACTTGAAACTTTGTTTTTATCAAAGATTGATTAAGCTTGGAACGGTGCATTAAACAATATAGCATATGTCAAAATGTCCAAACAAATTTGTTCGTTTCGCTAACTTTAATATACGACGCGACGTGCTGTATCCTCGTATGAATGCGGATCCTGTGGAAAGAAGCATGTTGGTTATCATGATATTAAAAATTCCATCTATCCATCTTTCATGAAATATTCCTTTCAGACAAAACGTGTAGGTATTACGTAGGTACGTATAGCATCCAGTATGCAGTAGGAAATGTGTTTCCTGTTATGTGTGTTTGCAATATTTTTATTATTTTTTCCTTATAGAATAAAAAATGGGTTAAAACCTGTTTAGTAACTACAAAATGTTGAACAAACACAAAGGTGTGAAACAAGTATATTCTTGGTTAAATTTCATCTAATATGGTAATAGCAGTTCATGCAACAACACCAAATGTTCACGCCACTTTCCTAATGATATAGGCATAGAACTAAGTAGGTGCCACCTGTCAGGATTCTTATATATTTTCCAATTACGCAGGACATAACATCAAGCATAGTGTGTCAGACAGAGACTTGATCTCTCCCTCATTTATCTCAACCGATGTGTCGGACACAGAGACATCAGGTTCAGGCCCGATGGTATAACGTAAGTTTTCGAGTTATCTACTCTACTACTCGTCACTAATACACTTATCATTTGCTACTCTTGCTACGTGATTAACTTAAAACTATAATAATAAATAAATAAACAAATAAATAAATCCTCCTCTCACCTCCAGAGGCCACCGGCTACTTACACACCGCACGAAACCCGAAAAATAGAAAAAAAACATTCTAAAAATAGAGAACTTACTATTTATATCTACACACTAAAGCGCTTAATTGTTATAATAACATAATTAAGTTATGTATTAAACACTAGTTCGTACGAGCTGTTCATAAAGTTTCAATTATTCAAACCGCTATCAAACAATCTATATTTACCAGGCCATACATTGAAGCCGAACCTATTATTGTATACGAAGCAATATTCTATAGAAACTTGGCTGGCTTTATTTTCACGTGTTATTGTTATTGTTTAGATTACTTACCAATATTATTGTAACAATATCTCTGTGAGTTTTGACGCTAATAATATAAAGTTGAATGTTATTGTGTACACAAGAAATATATTATTAATTGTGACGTTAGGCAGCACGTCCAAGAAGGAACAACAGACCGTAATAGCGACAAAAAGTGACAAAAAAAGACATTTATTCTATCCAACCATTTCAAAGAATTTGACCTCAAACTCCGAAATGACATGAGATTTTATTTATGTTAATACTTATACAAATAAAAGTTATAACATAAATAACGTTTACGCTCGAGCTCCTCCGAAACGACTCGACTTATCATATATACATTTAAATAAATAACATTTCAACTTTTCATACCGAAACCTATACAAACTAATGCGGTGGATAGAAACTCGGCTCAGCTCAAGCGTAAGTTAATTATCTAATATCATAATAGTTGTAATGTTTCCTTTTATAAACTCGAGTCAAACACCTATTTACATCTTACATATAAATTTCTCGAGTCGTCATGTTAATTACCATACTCCTCCGATACGGTTCGACCGATTCTCATGTTTTGTGTGCATATCGGATAGGTCTAGGAATCGGCCTACATCTATTTTTTATCTCGATATTTTCACGGGATCTAAACTTACGCAGTTAGTAATACGATAAATAAAGCTTAGCTCACTTCACTCGTAGGTAAAAAAATATAAAAAAGCGTTTATTTATTTTAACTGTTTTAATCCTTACCTGAACGTGTGATGTGAAAGTGAAGCCCCTCCAATGTAGCTTACATTGGACTGCTATGAGCGCTCACGAACAGTTCAGATAAGCGTGAAATACGGCACGTTACGACAGAGTCAATATCGCTCGCGCTGCGCACATCTGGCCATAGAGATATTTTAACCTTAAAATTCCGCTGGAACTTACCTATTCATCACTCTGTGACGTATATTTTAGCCCCATGGGGCTCGTGATTATATGATATATGATTATACTTCAACACTAGTAAAAAAGTATAATCTATATCCAAAATCTATGATTCATTTTGTTCGTATATTTCCAGAAAAATGCATCTTTTATGGTGGTCTGCAAGCATAAATTTTTATGTTTTGTTCATTATTTTGACTTGATTTAAATTGGATTTATGCGCCTTCAATTAAATCGAACAACATAATTTAATAACATTAGAACTATAAAATGTGACTGCTTAAAATATGTTATTGTATCAGAGGGACTCGTGTGCTTGAGACAAAACTAAACTTATACGTCAAAACGCGGCTGTCATCCAGCTAGTTGTAAGAAACATCAAAAGCCATGTGTGTGTGTGTAATTATTGTATTATATTTACATTTGAAAATTATAACGTAGTTTAATTAAACCACGATACATGAAATAATGTATGTGTAATACCTATATACAGTCTATAAGGCAAGCCGAGGCGACCGTGTTAATTGGATACAACGCTTATGGATACTGCTATAATACTTGCTACGACGCAGTAGCTTGCCTACAACGCTGTAACTTTGCTACGATGCTGTGTCTGTGGTTTGAGTATGTAGATATGCTACGACCCTATAGCGTTGTTACAACTCTGTAGCTCGGCTACGAAACTGTAGCTTTGCTATGACGCTATCAGTTTTCGAAGTAACAAATGACACGCAAGATAAGTTTTAAAATAGGCGCAGAGTAGCGCCTTAGGAATGGGTTTTACTTAAAAAATGGTAAAGGTTTTACCGATGTCACTACTGGTGCCCATACACATTCGCATATAGAGTAGAAACATTGTATAATTCCCTTTGATAAGCCTCGAGGTAAACTCACAGTGTATATCACTGTGCGGTAGTATCTTGTTAGATCCGACATGAGAGGTACCTCTTGTACCTCCTAGACTAATCTGGTATGAATCAGATGCATATTAGCACTTACCTCTAACTAAACTATATAGCTGTCAGTACAGTGCAATCAATACGTAAAAATTCGTTAAGTCGACTTTTTAGTGCAACTTTTTAAAAAATTCATCACAAAGATAATTAAAAAATATTCAAGCACCTGCGTGAAATTGAATGAAACTTGAAAGAAAAAAATTTTTGAAACTTTTTGTTCCAATTTCAGTAACAATCTCGTTACTATCTTATTGATATTATAAATGCAAAAGTTTGTATGTTTATTTGATTATTTGATTATTTGTTTATTAATCCTACACGTAAAAACTGCTGAATGAATTTTCATGAAATTTGGCACACACGTAGAGGGTACGATAGTTTTTATCCGGAAAAAAATTTTCCTACGGGATGCCATGGGATGATTTTTCACGGGATCAAAATTTACGCGGGTGAAATTGTGGAGCGCAGCTAGTATAATATAACAAAACACATTATAGACGTTTGTCTCTGGCAACGAGAAACATTTTAATTTTTAAGGACATGTGGACCAATGATAAATTACTTATACCAAAGACTTTTATTGGCAAAGAGACTCTTCTATTAATAAGTAGCTAATTTAAAACGGTCCCGTTTGTAATATTTATAAGTCACTCTTATATAAACGGAACGTGCGAAGAATTCTACTTTAGCTGGATATTCACGGTTGGTTGTTTTATTACACAAGTGGGATTTGTTTCTATGTCTACACGTGTTTTCGTATTCAGTGCACTTTCGGAATTACTCACATACGGATGTAGACTGTCTTAAATTGGGTCCTGCGATGTTATTGTTTCTCCGAAACATTTGTTACTATGTTACAATACAAAGATAGTATTCGTTAGAAACGTAACCCGCCAAGGTTTAGCCACTGATACTATCTATTTCCAATGAAAGCAAAAAAGTATTTCTAGCCACTGCACTGGTATCAGTATAATATGTGTGTACGATACTCCCGCTAAAATCCTTTATCCTTTCCTATTGGTCACTGACGTGTGAGCAGCGCTAAGCCCTGATTGGCGCATCAACGTGTGACTTCGAGTATTAAAAAAGATGGCGTGTGTGTAAGATCGTCGCGCGTACGCTGCACATGCAAATTCGCTAAAAAAGACCCTTAATGGTATAACTGACCGCTAGTCAACCTAATTCGGGAGAAGATTACCTCCCTAGACAGCCGGCTGTGACAGGTGATAGTGTGGTCCTGAAGGAAGACCCTTTGATCAGCGCAGCACGTGTTTCGGTGAGTCCTCCCTACCTTTCTTTATATCCTATCAAGGGTTTCTGTGTCCACCAAATTGGGTTCTAGGCGGAGAATGCAGTGACCATTCTAAGGGTACCTACACCTTGAATGGGACAGAGCTCCGGTCCTTCGCGGATCCCAGCTCATAATAACCCCACAATGTGGCTACACAAGATAAAATATATATCATATATCAGCAGTGGGTGGCTATAGGATGAAGAAGAAGAAGATGAAAATTATATTTGTAGCCAGCGACTTACACCGCTTCCTACTTCAAGTTTTATTTCTCACTAGTTGTGCCCCGCGGTTTCAACCCCGTTTATTTCTAAGAAATCCATATAATCTTCAACACACTATTTCACCCCCGTAGGGGTTGAGTTTCTGAAAATCCTTAGCGGACGCCTACGTCATAACATCTACCTGTACGCCAAATTTCAGTCCGATCCGTCCAAGGGTTTGGGCTGTGCGCTGATAGATCACTATGTACATATATACATTTATACAACCGCATTTTAAACGGTTATTTTTTTTTGTATGAGGGGAGAAACGAGCAATCAGAGCCAATTTCATGACTACCGACGGCCATAGATATCCACACTGGAGCTACACAGATGCTTTGCCCTCCTTCTCCCTCCTACATGGGCCACCGGTGGTCATACGCCTTGTGATATTGCAGTCGTCCTTTGGATGAGTGGAGGGACTGACGAATTCATCTGGTGCCTCGGGTAATACATCTGGCGCCCCGGGTAATACATCTGGTGCCCCGGGTAATACATCTGGTGCCCCAGGTAATAAATAACCTCTCGTTCAAATAAGACGTGTAGGAAGCGACGGATATGCTGCTGTGCTTCATAAAATATGAAGAAGACTGAAGGCCAGTATCACAGGTTCAATTATAGTCCCATTAGCTTATTTAGAAAAAAAAAATAGATTCACAAATTTCTATTGGAAGTAATTGACACGAAGCTGTGTGGTAGTTAAAAGTAAGTTATTCAATGGCTAATTAAAGTAACTTGTGACACCAGCCCTGATTCTTCTCCGTAGCTTTGAACGGAGAATCTCGTCTACAATTTGTTCCACTTTTGTTCTCCCTCTGCTTTTAAGTCAGTTGTTTCACAACAAACATGCATTACCACAACTTCGCTTGCAACTTCATTCATCTCAGAGTTGATAACAAAGTTTCTTGAGCTACGAGAAAGTATGTGGTTACTTCATATATTTAATAAACTTCGCAACTTATTAGAGATAGCACATTTACTGTCGAAATTACTTTACTGAGTACTCTTACTCTTACTCTTTGAGAGAGAATTGGGCCGGCACGACCAGGAAGGTACCTCTCGCTTACACGAGACCGGCGTAAAGTGACAGCTGTGCTGTCAAGTTTCGTGCTGTGTGTAAGTAGCCGGTGGCCCATGGAGGTGGGAGGAGAAAGGTGGGCAGCGCATCTGTATAGCGATTTATGCTTGTTTATATATTTATGTTTGTGGACGTTGGTAGTCATGAAAATGGATCCGACTGCTCGTTTGCCCTCCTATACTTTAACAAAAAATCTTATCATATCATTAGCATTATGAAATCTTATCATAATGCGTACATCTTTGTAATTTTAAGGTCGTACTTTCATATTAAAAATCTATTATAACAAAGGGTTTCATGGCGAGATTCTGTGCCAAGTGATACGATAACTTTCTACGGTGCCACTGTTCTGCGTGCCCAATTATCACAAGATCTTCGAAGATACATCAGTAACTAACTTTGGATTATGTCTATTTAAATTATGAATAACTTCTTTTATTGTATATGTCTACAAACGCGCGTAAAATATAGCAAAGAACACAACAACAAATGTGAAAATTTGTATGCACTAAACATACAAATTTTCGAATCATCATCCTCAAGAAATGGAGCATTGTATCCGAAGTTGTTCTCGAACTTTATTATTGTACTTTAATTCTTTTTATTGTTAATAATATTATAAGTACGATAGCTTGTGTATATTATTCTTATATAGGAACAATATAAAAAGTATTTGAATGAAATTTGACACAAAGGTTGCTTCCAGCAATGAAATAACTTCCGTTAAAAATCCACAAGCCTTTTTGATGTGAACTATAATTTTTTTAATTATTTTTACATTATTTTAGAATGTAATCTATTTGTATGTCCAATTTCAATTTAATACATAAGCAGTTTTCCGTGAAAGAACAAAAAGCTACATTCAAGCATTTGCATTTATAATTCAGTATCAAAATATGGAATGACATAATTACTTTTATCATTGGAAATATATTCGAGGTCGTTATTGGGTCAGTATTATTCCAACACAGATTAAAGACGTGGAGGCTGTCTCCCTGATCCCAGTAGTCCTACCAAGAGGTCTACTAGTAGGACGACTGGGATTTTTCTTCCCAATAAACTTACCGATCGTAGGACTGCGCTTGTGTTGCTTTTTTTCCATTACTTTTATTTGGCTACTAGCTGCGCCCAGCGGTTTCACCATCCCATAAGAAAAACTATCCTATTTGTTAATCCAAGTTACTCTCTATGTGTGTGCCAATTTCATGAAAATCGCTTCAGCAGTTTTTGCGTAAAGAAGTAAAAAACAAACATACAACCTTTCGCATTTGTAATATTAGTAGAATTGACATATTCAATTTAATATAATTGTAAACGCCTTGGCAACAGACATATCCGTAGAATCCAACCATTTCAAATTCATATGAATCCTTTGCAGTGCGTACGCTCGGTAAAATGATAACATCCATATTATATGCATATGCGGTGCCCTCCTTCACCCCATTCCCCTAATAATTCTACTCAAAAACCGGACGAATCGCGAGTTTCTAATGTTATATTTAATTATGACATTATTATTTGAAGAATAAGCGTTACATCCATTCTATAGAAGCAGGTGCGTTTCGAGTGGTTTATAAATTTCCGGTGGCCTATTGGAGTAGAAAAAAACGAGAGCAACATAAAATCTCCCGCTACTCCTTGTTATTACATTCGATAACTAACGAGTGGTTTCATGTATTTATTTAAACCTATTAACGATTTTCACATTAGCTATTTCAGATATTTTATAGCCGATATTATGCAGCGGTAAATTCTAATTAATAGCTATACTTCAATTTTACGCCACATTTCATCGAAACATTATTAAACTAATAAATATTTTATTAGTTTATATATAGTATTACATTGTACATAAAATTTGTTATACCAATCCAATTAGAATATTTATGATTTATTCCTAAGATTTGTTAATCAATCGCTGCATTTATATAAGAACTATACTTTAAGGGTTAAGGTTATGATTGTTTTCATTAAACGTTTTTATCTGACTTAATCTTAACGATGTATGTATTTAAATAAAGGTATGTAGTAGCAAATGTGAAACGTAATAAGTGAGAAAGTAAGTAAAAGTAAATGTAGGTAAAATGTAGTGTCATTGTTCTTAAAAGCTGTGCTGTCGTGTTTCGTACTAATTGTGTCCGGCGTACCGCAGGAAGGGAGGGAGTACTGAGAGTGTCACCACTGCATTACAAATATACGAAAGAAAGCAAACAACTGCAAGAAATTACGCCAATGAAAGTCCAAGTACACCAAGGCGATAAGTTTATACGAATATTACAAATTACAATAAATCAACTTTGATGGATTTTCTTTAATTACTAGCTGGTGCCTGTGACTTCGTTTGCGTAGCGTAGTTCTGTTATAATCAAAGTGATTTGATATTGTTTGTTTGCAGTGTGCCCAAATTCCAATTTCCCGTAGGAATGAGTGATTTTACCGCAATAAAAAGTGAGGATCTTGGCCAGGTCTAGTATCTATACACCACAAAAAAATCATTCGAATCCGTCCAGCAGATTCGGATTCGGATTCGGATTAGCCTGGACAAACAGACAAACGGACTAAAAAAACAGACAAAAAAATTAAAAACGTTCCGATTAACCCAAATGTGCTTATTATTACTTGCTGTCTTGAGGTAAACGGACCCCAAGCAGAGGAAAGCACCCAACTATTTCCTCTATTGTAATTTCGATGTTTTTTTTTTAAATTTCACCAGCAAAAGTATTAAATACTTTTCATCAAGTTCATTCTAAGGGGGGATCCTCTACTATATTGAGAATAAACTTCTTACTCTTGATGAAATAGCATTAAATACTATGAAATAAATTATTCCTTTGTACATAAGTGTATAAGGCTCAGTGTTGTCCGAGATATTGAGTAGACGATTGTTTGTGTATTATAACCAGATCCTGCTACTGACATCTTCAGACTCTAGAGAGATAATAGATAAATAATGATCGATAGATATTATTCTAATATTATGAACGTAATGTTTTCTATGTATAAAATTGATTATTTTTGGGAAACCGCGTAAAATACTTTTGATTTGTTAGTGCTTACATATTATTATTACTAGTGAGTCTTCCGCGATACTTCGCTTTTATTTATTAAAATCGATATTGTACCGGAAACTCAAATAACGCATTAAATACGACATACGACGTCTAGCTGTTGCTTTAGACCTGTATACATAAATTAGATAGAGATGTAAGGTACGAGTGTCGGGGTGACGATGAAGAAATGAGACAGCGGTATTTCAGCATAGTTGTCCCATCTGTAAGAAGATAGCGCGGTGACTGCGGGACTATAACTTATAACTGACTGCCTGCGATGACTCTATGACCCCTTGTCATTCGGTGATACTTATATACACAATACAATACAACACTACATTAATTGAAGAAATTGACGACCAGGCTGGCGCAGTGGCACAGGGCTCGGATTAGTGGAGCATGTCGCGCCAGGGGTCGCGGGTTCGAATCCCGCCTTGGTCATGGATGTTTATATATGTATTATATGTATTTATATAATAAAAATCTTAAATATATAAAATTTCTTAAATTTATAAAACATATTAAATATATTCCGTTGTCTAGTACCCGTAACACAAGTCCTTAGCACGGGGCTAGGCTAACGTGGTGTGTAAATGTCCACAGATATTTATTTATATTTATTTATTTATTTAATTAAGTTCATACCATCACACAATGCATACATTGCATATTCAATGCAATAGTGTCGTTACAGAGATATTACGTACGTCTGGGTAATACGTAGTACGTATTGAGGATCAGATGTTGATGATACCAGAAACCATGTTTTTTTGCTAACAGATATGGGACATCTAATTGTGGGCGACCTATCGCAGCGGCAGGAATTTAGTAAATAATGATAAACAAATGTTTATTTCAAAAGTTTACATACAAAAATAATACGAAAGTTTGTATGTTTGTTTGTTACTCTTTCACAAGAAAACTGCTGAACCGTTTTTCATGTTTGGCACACACTTAAAGAGTAGCTTGGATTAACACATAGGATAGTTTTTATATCGAAAAAATGTTCCTATGGGATGCCATGGGATGATTCTCTATTCGACGTAATTAAAATTTATGCGGGTGAAACCGCGGAGCGCAGCTAGTAAAATATTCTTAATTTTTTAGGGATTTGGGATTTCCATTGCTCTATCAAACTACTTTTCACTTGGCCGGTCCCTCGTAAAAACTTCGAACCATAAAACTACACGCAGGTTTCTGAATTTCACGAAACATTTACTTCGTTATCTGTCTTCGTTAGCTCCTTCTTTAGCTATAATAATAGTTTATTACGAGTAGGTAAATTTTACCTAATGTGTTTTTTAATTTCACAAAAGAATTGCTAAATTACAGAACGCAGTACTTCCTAAATAAATACGTATAATGATTACATTGAGTTATAATGATTATAATAAATCTTCAACAAATTTTACCACCTTTATTTAACACTGTAGCTGTAGCTTTATGTAGCTTTATTATAATGTCCTACATTTTCGTCAACTTCAGCAATCGTTATACATTATAATGGTTCGTATCAAATATTGGTTTTTAATACCGTAAAAATATCGAAGGACAAAATAGAACCTTTTTACTATATTGTGTTTTCATTTTATGTGTCAGTTTAGGAACGTTGCTATCATATTTTGTAACGTTCATTTTTACATAATTTTCCATTCATTATTTTATAATAGCTGAGCCCTGCGATTTCATCGTCGTAAAATATAGGCCAAGGTTAGCATTATTTTTTTCGGTATAAAAAATATTTTCTTCTAGAATAATACATTTCATCTAAATCCAGGACAATTTTTTGCTTGGATTAATAATAAAATACACGTTATTTCGCATTTACAATGTTAGCAGGAGAAGATATTCATACATATATTAAGAGCGTTTACGCCTTGAGCACGTGGTTTTATGTAATTCATGGGTAATTCAAACCCACACATACGGATCGCCGTGTGTATATAATGTTAGTATACTCTATAGTCAAATTAACCCACTATGATCCACGTAATGAATTGATTTCGTTTACGACCAGTGTTTTAGAGACGTTTTAAAAAAAATACAGAAAAATAATTACTATACTATAAATCAAAACTTTAAATGCATGATTGTAAAGAATATGCTCTAGTTTATTGGTAAGCTATTATTATATTAAATTAAATACGGTATATTAAAATTTGAAATATTTCACATTTTTGAATTTTAATTTCTCATAGATAAGATACCAAAACCAATTTTTTTTTGTTAATTATATATTTCAGTACTTTTATGATATTTTGAGCTTCGAACCTGACGCTAAAAGGGAAATTAACAAACCTCTAACAAGTAATCATGATAGAATGCGTACATACTAAATCAATTGAAATATTTTTTCAACTAACTATTTAGACGAGAAAATGTCCTACAATTATTAGTATGTAACATATAATATAAGGTAAGTGGTTCATGATTTTAAGGTGTTTAAAAAGTACTGTTTTCAAGCAAATTGCGTTGGAAGGCGTAAACGCTCTTAAGGGATAAGAATAAAAGCTCAAAGGTATAAAAAAATATTCTTGAAAACACGCGAATATTCTACATAAATTAGAGATAGAAAAGGTATACAATAAACTAGGTTGGGAAGAGGTAGTGTCACACTGCATGCTCGCATGCTGCCGAATTGGGCCGGCACGACCGGGGAGGCACCTCCCGTTTACACGAGACCGGCGTGAAGTGACAGTTGTGCTGTCGCGGTTCGTGCTGTGTGTAAGTAGCCGGTGGCTAATGGAGCTGGCAGGAGAAAGGAGGGCATCGCATCTGTATAGGTTCGATGCGGATGTCTACAGGTGTTGGTGGTCATGTAAATGGTTCCAACTGCTCGTTTGCCCCCTATAGAATAAAATTTAAAAAACTAACATAATTGTATTGTAATAGTCGAATTTCGAATGCGTTCGAATAACATCACGTGCCATATACAAAATTACCTAATATGAAACTGTTTATTTTGTCTTAGAATATATTTCTGGTAGTAATATGAAAATGTTGTTTAACAACTCAAAGAAAGTCAGACTACATTTCATAATTTAACACGCTGCTATACAAGGTATAAATTTTAAAATGCGGAACACATTCTAAAAGCAATATTATGTGAGCTTCCACCATAAAATATATTCATACATGTGTAAGAGTGAGAGGTGAATTTAAAATGGTTTTATATTAGCTGTCAATACACAATACACAAAACATAATATAAGAAATCGACCAATACGAGATTTTCGCGTTTAAAGAGGCCTGTCTGTCTGTCTGTCTGACCAGTAGACCGATAAAAGCTGATGCGATGATAATATAAGAAAAAATAAAAAGAGTTACTATGCAATAAATAACTGATCACAAATAGAACATCCTCAATATCACTATGATTGGCTCTTCCAGTTCGACAGTTTTGTAGTAATAAATTACATTTCCTACATCCAGATTGAACTGGTTTTTATTATTCATTCTACAACTTTTATTCCAGCAGTATTAAAAATTCAATTTGGTTCTGACGCTCAATATAAAATGTAAAATATTCTTCTGGATACAATCGTTGGGGATCAGATTAAAAAACGGTTATTTGAATACACCGGTGTATTGTATTCAGTCGGAATAGTTCAATGCCTTTTAAAAGTAAGAAATGAAGAACCTTTGGTTAAGTTTGTGTTTTAGTGTTTCAAAAGTGGCCCAATAGGAATAAAGGTACAAAAATAATCACGTCCGGCTTTCTTAGCGCATATTATTTTACCAATTACTTTTAGCCAGTATCTCCAGTATAGTTACAATTGATAACAAAACTGTTTAAGGTCCCGATTTTCTTTTGAGCTACGAAACCCTAAAGATACAAAAATGGGGGCAGACTAGCATTCTGAAACTTTTGGTGACAACCGGTGTCGCAGACTTCCACATCATTTGCAATTCAATTGCATCAGCGTAGCTATCACAACTTACCCGTGCAGAAACTTATTCCAGAATACTTATCATCGGAACAGAATAACTAAATGCGAAAAAGACCGAAACAATTGTTATGAAACGAACGATAATTGAAAATAAAACCACTTTAAATTGATAACTGAGATAAAATACTTCTATCATCCTTCCGTTTCATTATCCAGACGCAGCTGCAGTTGTGAAGATGTTTGTGAGAATCCAGACAAAGTAATCCGATACTCTATTACCTCTCTAAACCGCGAGAAAAGCTTCGCAGATAAAATACGCTTCCTAGAAAATTGGATTGAGTTTTACAGTTTAGACGCTGCAGGCTTCTTTGTTTTTTTTGTATAGCTTTCTATATCTAACTCGGTGGTATAATTATCACACTCAAGGCTTTCGGGTGAGCGGGAGTCACCGGCCGTACCAGTCTGATTGAGTTACAATACAACAGCACTATCGGAAATGAAAATGAAAAAGTTTTTATTCAAAATTGCAGAAATTACTTTTTGAACGTCAACAATTACATCTATCTCTTTGTGAATTTGTATGTACATTACAAAGTTGGTTTGTGTTGAACTGTTTGCAAGGTGCAAGCATGATGTGATGAATAAATGTTGTGAAACATTGTAAATTGAATAAGACTTCGTACTAGTAAATGTGGATTGTAAACCAAAGAGAACTTTTACTGCGTCCAGAGATAAAAAAAATATCGAATAGTTTTTTTAACGCCAGACCATTTTGGCCAAGTATTGTTTGCTGTGAAAATTAATGATTTGTGTCAGTGATTTCAGTGCAATATTTTATTTTTTATTTTAAAATTTTGTTAATTAAAATGTATGTAAATTAAGAGCAAATACAATAGAAATAAATTTACCGATCAATATTTATACAGAGTGGGACAATTAATAAAAATACACTTACAATTAGTGTATAAGGAGTATGTTATAATTATCATCATCATATAATATCATCATCAAGTTCTAGTAAAGTAAATCTAAGCTTAAAACGGTGTTTTGTTTTGATAGTACAATGACTCACTATTTAATTCACTGTTGCGTACTCTACTGATCACAGTGAAAATAGAGATATTTCAGTGCTCTGGGCGAAAACTTTACACTTGAAAAAAGACTAATAAATGTAGAGATTTATAAAAATGAAAAATAAAAAATTAATTCTCTCTTGTTCAGTTTCTTATGATAAAATAAAATATTTTTTGAATAAAGTACTGAATATATTTCATAGATTTTGTGTGTGTAGACTAACTAATTCATTAGATATACGATGTAAGATTTATTGTTGTTTTATAATGATAATCCCCACCCTATCTATTTATTCAATTACGTCAGAAGGAAGGTAATGTTAGGTGATAGAGCTTATGAAATAAATAAATAAAAAATAAAATAAACTTTGATTGGAATGTTGTTTTCTTACTAAAAACCTTCTACATTAAACGAAATAAGCACGAGCTCACTACTAAAGTTTGTGCGCCAATTGTGTTTACTGATTTATTCTGTTGTTCTCGGTATGTGGGCTGAACCGCCATCATACGTTGGCAACCTTTTTGGAAAATTATAAGGAGACCTTCAACATGGTCGTAGTAGGCTAGGCATGGTCTTCTATATTTTCAATTGTTCAATCGTCTGTAAACTAAAGAATAGTTATTCTCTCGAGACTATGTCCTTTTCTAACGGCTTGCCGAGTACTTGGTATTTTGGAGTACTGGGGCCATTTCACGTTTCCGTCATTGTATTAGGGACTGTTCAGAAACAGCCGGACAGTCCTCAAGAAGAGAAGTCAGGCCATTTCACCGAGGCCAGACTGTCGCTGGAGGGATCCTGTTGCCTGTTGATCCCGGACCCTCTAATTATAGCGGCTGAAGGCACCCAGGCAGGGGCTTAGTCAGTATTGCACTCCCAAGTGTCGAGTTCGAGGTAGGTTTAGTGGCCCACCCGGTTTCCTAGATAGATATCATACATAAATGTATTCCCCTGCGTCAAAAAAAGGATAACGGTACGGATAAGGTAACGGGTTGACAATTCAGCCACATAACATTACACGTTACCATGACAACATCATTTCCAGTGATGGCAAGACAACATCTGTCGGGTCAGCTAGTTATATAAATAAAACATTCAATAGACGGACTAGAACCGGTGATAATAAATATCTTTCAAGTTTATTGAGATTATGTTTGTGATAAATATTTCTCGTCCGCTCCGAGATAAAACAAATTGTTCAATTTGTTTTTATAGCTCGAAGCGTGGTCCGTACGAAGGAACAAACGTTATAAACCCCTGCGACCACAAACTTCACGAGAACAATACGCAATTGTTTACGTGTACGATATTATATCTCATTATATTTCACTTGTATATTTATTTTCTTAAGTCTTTGAAGAGACAGCTATGCTGTCGCGTTTCGTCGGTAAGTAGCCGGTGGCCCATTGACGTGGCGGGAGAAAGGAGGACAGCGCATCTGTATAGCCTCTATGCGGTTGTCTATGGGCATCGGCAGTCATAAAAATGTCTCCGACTGCATAAAAAAGCACAACACAATTAATATCTATTGCAACCTCGAATTAGAATAAATGTATAACATCGAATTGAATGTCTATTTGATTTATTAATTGAGTCTTTACAAAGTTGTTGCTGTACTATAAACTATTTGTAAGTCAATTTAAATTTGCCAAGTGCCCGTTATCTTATACGATGTTACAGACATCTCGCAAGTTAATAGAAATGAAACACTACTTTGTATTGTTGAGATTGCGACGTTCGGAGAGAAACCATAGCTCACGCGATATCGCAGCCATGTTTATTTTATAGCATAAGGGGCAAACGAGCAATGAGTCATTTTCATAACTACCGAGACCTATAGACATCCGCACAGGGGCTATACATATGCACTGTCCCCCTACTTCCTTCTCCCTCCATAGGCCGTGTTGTAGCGTTTGTGCTGTTCATAAGTTTACGGTGGCGTACTGGAAGGGATGAGTTACGGAGTTACGGGGGAGTCAAAATAATTCTTGCAGTTGTCAATCAAAAGTCATAAAACGCTACGACTGTTTCGTTCCCGAGTAAAAAAATACGTACTGTATTTATTACGAGTTATATTTTACTATTATTTTCTACCATACGATAGAAGCTTCATTTTACCGACGTTATGATAAACTACTCAGATAACGAAAGCGGCAAATGGTGGGACTTGGGAAACTCGCGGTAAAAGCTTTTCAAACTCCGAGCCAATTGATTTGTTCAATAAGAACTGACAGTAACGGGTTTATTTTTCTCGAAAATAGACTTTTCTGTGCATATTCTACTTTACTCATAGATAACTTTTTATTTAGTCTATGACTTTACTTTCTATAAAAAAAAACATAATGGCGGCCTATACGCGTAAAGACAATTCAAAATACAAGAATCTGAACGGTTGGAAATGGCATCTCAACAGCAATCGAATGGTACCAATAAAGCACCATTTGATCGAGTCACACAGTGCCGGCAACGGAAAATATTGAAAGCCGCCGACAGAATCAACGGCACCAGTACCTACGTAGAAACCTTTACGAGACGTTATTCACGCACAACAAACTGCCGTGTACATAACTCACTATTTTCTTTCTTTCTATAAAGGCTGATGATAGATGCTGTTACAATATAATATCAATAACTGTTGGGCTCTAGTTCGGAGCTGTGTATTGAGACGTACGTGGGAGTGATAAAGCCAAAATAATTGAACGTTTCGACGCTTACACGTCTCCAGAACAGCGCCGACTCCAGCCACGCGAAACATAGATTGCTTTTTTATCTTCACTCATTTGGAACGGTCTTTAATGTTAACGATATGTATACTTATATAATAAGTACGAAACGTTATTAGTATCTAAAATATATATTTTTAGTATAAGGGGGCAAAGGAGCATTCGGAGTCATTTTCATTACTACAAACACCCATAGATATCCGCAAAGAGATAAACAGATGCGTTGCCTTCCTTCCTCCTCCCACTGACATGGCTACTTACACACCGCACGAAACGCGGTAGCACAACTGTCACTTTACTCCTATCTCGTGAAAGCGAGAGGTACTTCCGCGGTCATGCCGGCCCAATTCGACTACAGCATGGAACTACCTACATAGTATATATTAGAATATAGATTACACTATGCACCTGGATAGTGCAAAGTGCAAGAATCAGCCTAATACAATATTATTATTTATAATTAATTGTAAAAAAAAAATATTTTTCAAAACAAAACACCAGCAAGCTCTTAGGAATAAATAAGTAAAGTATATCATATTTGACTCTTAAAGAAATTTCTAGATTGTTTTCTATTACATCAAATTTGTTGATTAAAAGAAATAGTCAAATTCGAATCTAAATAGCTCACTGAAGGCTTTGTATCAACGGGACATATGAACATGAATGAAAACTTCACCCGTTTGAATGAAACTAAATTCAAATATAGTTTTGTACATGCAAGCATGCATTGTTTCACTACCACTTACTGTGTAGTTTATGCGGTAACACAACTGAAAAGATTTCTGTTTGAACAATTTCATCTCAAACAACATTAGCATTCGTATTATGAAACGCATTTAAAATATAATACTCGCTATAAAAGGAATGCGGGCTACAAGTTATTATTTAGGTCAGCTTGTGCGTGCTATGACCACAGGTAATAAATAATTCCATTTTCTAGCCTTTCAAATAATAAAATTGTTAAATAATTTTATCTACTGTTCCAGCACACTGCTGAGAAATTCTTACTCTGCTGCAATAATAATATAATCTAGGGACTTATGTTCGCAGATTATATAGAGAGAGGTACCTCCCCGGTCGGTTTTTATAAGCATAAGCTATTTAAAAAAAAAATAAATAGTATAAGCGGACAAACAAGCAGTTAGAGACTTTTTCATGACAACCGACGCCCATAGATATCCGCATAGAGGTTTTGATTGCCTCGTGGTCTAGGTAAAGTGTGAAACTAAAGACGTGAGGTCCCGGGTTCGAATCCGGGGTCGGACCAATAATTGTTATTGGGATTTTTCAGTTTCTAATAACAGACCGGAGTCAGGAAGTTGGCGGTGTTACACCCCTGTGCCTCGAAGAACACATTAAGCCGTCGGTCCTGCGCTTGATTTCGCTCCGGTCGTGTCGGACTGCCGTTCCATCGGAAGAGGAGAATAAGGGAATAGAGAGTGCACTTGTGTTTGCGCTCACACAGATGGCTCGTTTTTTTTATGGTAAAGGGGGGCAAACGAGCAGTCGGCGACATTTTCATGACTACCGACGCCCATAGACATCCGCATAGAGACTATACAGATGCGCTGTTCGGTCCATATAGACGGCTGCCTTAGCCGAAGTCGGCTAGAACGAAATTATTATT
>LUGF01017165.1:1025-14004 GCA_001625245.1 Calycopis cecrops | reverse complement strand
TGCACGACCGTTGAACTTCGTTAAGAGATTGGTTTTAATGTGTTTTGTTTGTTATGATGTTAGGATATTTGTTAAATAAACGACTCTCGTGTAAATTACAATCAGATCTCAGGACTTCAGAACTTAGGACAAAAGTGTCTACAGTTTCTATTTGCGTAGATAATACTTATGATATTATGATTTGGTATAGAAGAAAAACCAACTATAAAATCGGTACTCTCAAAAGCTTCTCATATTGATTGTTTGTCTTTAATATGAGAATTTCTTTAAAAATTGAGCGAATGGGCCATTTTCCAAATTTTCAAAAACCACTCCTGAATGTTTATCAGTAATGAAGAAACTCATACAATTTTTTTGCTTCTTATGCTAATAAGTATTCTATTCTTTAAGTAAAATTTTCAAAGTTATAAAACCCGCGAAAACGCTTGTTTAAGAAAAATGGCGTCTTGCAACATATTAGCTTCGTAGAGTTCCGAAAATCACTACCACTATTTGGAACTTTTTAGTTGTTGTTGTCAGTTGACAAATTCATAAGTTGAGCTAGAAATTTGACAAGTGACTAGTACTATGAATTAATGAATGAATTAAATATACTTTATTGTGCATATTACAGAAAACAAAAAAAAATAAGATACATTTTCAAGTACCTAATTAACTTGTACTATCATTAGATTTCGGAATGCAGCCTCTATAATTTGTTGGCTCATGCACGTTTTACGTCATCGTCAAATGCACGTCGTTTCGAGTCACGTGATTCATGAATAAAAATACGTATTTTAAAATAAATTATCGATTATTAACAAATTATTTCACTACTTAATGACTAAAAAATCATATTAATTAAAAATTAAATTTAATAAGCTTTTATTTTTAATACTGCCAAATAGTCTATTGAATGACTATAAAACAGGTCCATGACTTGCTTTCTAAATATATTTAAAAAACTGTTCAGTATCAAGACAATTTTTCGTACTACATTTTGCATAATATTACCTATATTATGTATTTTGAGGATTTCGCTTTAATCTAAACACAAACAACTACTAAAATTAGTTTAGGAACTGGTTTCATAATATCTACTTTAAAATTGACTTCCAAATTGTGTTTATGTTTTAATCTCATTATACATTTAAAGTTTCGCTTTCATCGTGTCTTTGAGATAATCTCCGATATTAGTTTAGATGTTGTTTACTAAAATTTGTCAATAAACTTTATATTGTGTTTGCTGTAATATTATACTTTGAAAGAATGAAGCAATATTACACTTTGATACCACTTGTTATGCTTTGTATTTAAACAAAATTTTGAGAGCAGAAATATAAGAAATTTACATAGAAGTTGTTTTGCTTAGAAGAAGTTTACTAACATAATGGTTCGAGTATTTGACTCTAAATAAAAAAGTGTGAGTTGCCGGTAGTCCAATGAGGGAGAGAGAAGGGCTACAACATGTCTACATACAATGTATGCAGACCACAGAATCTAAGATTAATTAATTATTAATAACGTCTGCACAAATATTCCAATTCCAAAATATTCTCATCAAGTATTCACAATATTATTACTCTAACAAGATTCATTATAATTTAGTATCATATTTCTTATTTTTTGAATACATTATAATACTAACAAGATTTTTAAAATAATGAGTTCAGCGTAAAACAAATTTTTTAATGTACTTAAAACGATTGATAAGACGTCATTTAGTTTTCTGACTGACTGATCGATATTTGGCTGTGATAGTTTATGCTGATGTATCTGTTGGTGGCGTAGCAACACACGCACGATTCAGCTGATAAATAACAAACACAGATAGTATAATCTAAGCTCACCTATCATCGCATCATTATGCACATTAACATTTCCGTCAGCTTAGCCAGAACTTGTTTTGTAAACCTATAATTATTTATCTTGTGCCGAATTCGAGATCAAAGTTGCCAACGGATAAAATTTAACTTAATTCAACTTTTCATGCAAAATACCAACATAAATATTTAGCAACACTTTGCAAGTCGCTCATAACCCATCCGAAATTCGTTATCGCGTTTCCATCATGAATAAATAAAGAGTTTTAAACGATATTGCCTTTTGGAAAGTCACCAAGAAAATTTTGGGCCAAACTCCATCATGAATTTCAAACCTATAAAGTATTTGCCCTGTTGATTTCACTTTATATCTCTATACATTTCATTTGGAATACGAATACTAAAGTAGCAATTGCTGCATAATAGCTCTAATGCATGCTTCGCTGCAGTATTTGAAGAAAATTATGCGCACGTTATATGTAGCGATATGTAATCTCAAAATATGATGTATAATAATATTATGTAGTCTCAAAAGTTGTTTTTGAATACTATAGTAGAAAAAGTATTTTTAATTAATGAATACTCGAGACAGTTATCTGCTGGTGAATTTTTTTTTTAAATTTATTTAATTTACTTAAAATTCATTAATTAAGAACGATTAGCAGTAAAATATGAAAAAATAATAACGGTGACAATCGCCGATGAGTTCGACATCATGTGCATTTCAGTAAACTAAAGAGTCAGACTATTGTGTGTTACCGTTTTTTTATATAACGCGCCAAGATACGAAATAAGCCAAAATAAACTATTTTTAGACACCAACAAAAATTGCAAGAATTGTTGAATTTATTCAATATTTATAAAAATATAAAGCTAAATATTATAATAATATGATAAAAAACACTTTTTATTCTACGATTTCGCAAACTTTCAATAGCCGAAAGAATTGATTTTGTAATCGAAACATTGCGCGAATGCATGTCAATCGTCCAGTCACCAGTCATTCAAAAGTTATTTATTGCTTTCAATCGAACACAAAAGTATAATTTATTATCCGATCGAAACGGTCTTTCCAAAATTCGATATTTAATTTTATTCACGGAAATATTTATACACGAAGTACAAAAAGTCGATTGGACAAGACATTGTTACGTCATTATACAAAAAAATATTTGTAAAACGTTTCGTCTTTTGACCTATTGATGCAGGTTTAATTCAAACAGTCAGAGTTGCTTTAAATATTCGGATATTCGATTCAGAAAATGTAACGATACCCCGGGGCGGTCTAAAATGCGTAATCTCGTTTGGCTTAATGCGTCGACGTGAAATTTTTGCAAATAGAATTAGCGCCTTAAGAAAAGTGCTCCCATTTTCATACACCCGCGTAAATTAAAAAGTTCCCCCTGGAAAAACTTGCTTTTTTGTTAAAAGGAATCTTATACGCATTACTTAATTAAGCTCGATAAACCCTTAATTCTTACTTTCTTAAAACAGAGTCCGTACCGTTGGATAATTGTAGTCAATTCGTGTCAAGAGATCAAGCTCTGTTTCACGTAGCACTGGCAAATGACAGCTGCTTGACCTGTATTTTTATATAGCAGGCAAACGAGAAATTGGAGCCTAATAATATTAATATAATATAATATTATATTATTAATATATATATTTTTTAACTTAAGAGCAGAGCTCTTGTCCGTTGAGATTCTTCCAGTTGTCACTGTCCTTTGCTAATCTTTTTAGCTTTTAGTACGTTACGACGTTCACCCTTTTCTTCAGTTAAAATTATACCCTTCTTGGCCTTACCCTTCCTGTCTTTGCTTATATTTGTCCTTCCGCTATAGTTTAAATGAAACCGTCATGTCGTCTCAATATTAGTAAGATTAAAATAGGTGTAAATCACATAAAAAAATTTCATCGTATTTCCAGGGAATTTAACAATACGCGAGATAATAATATAATTGATTAACATACCTATTGCCGCATTCATATTATTTAATCCATTCCTATGAGAGATATAAATTGTGGATCCGAACATAATATCTGGGTATATTAATAAATGCGTTAACGAAATCGGATATTAATATGAACCACATAATTTAATGGAATTGATAGCAGTTCGGATAACATGCACCCGAAGTAATCGGTCACTGGAATTCCCCAATCCTTCATGTTATTACGCTTTATATTTTTTTATTTCTTCTTAATATAGGCTATACTCCGAAACTTTTTTGAACTAGTTCGAATTGAAAAATCTTTCAGTGTAATATTATGTATATTATATTCTAGGAAGGCTATACAAGTACCACGCTGTGGAGAACGCGGGTTATGCGTGTAAAGCTGCGTGACGCTGCTAGTTTACCTACTACAAAATTAAATCTTGCCTTAGTAAATAGTAAAATTGCAAGGACTAATAAACCGGACAGCCGTAAACCGGTGCATAATAAGCAAGCTCTATGTTTTCTTTTTTTTAATAGTATAAGGGGGCAAACGAGCGGTCGGAGTAATTTTCATGGCTACCAACCGTCTGTAGGGATGTCTATGGGTGACATCCGTACAGAGGGTTTACAGATGCGATGCCCTCCTTCCTCCTACCTCCATGGATCACCGCTATAAAACATCGATAATGAACTCACCTGGGGGTAGTCTCCGTACTTGGTCTGATAGTCGAAGACGTACAGGTAGGAGTTCCTGCGCAGCGCCGAGTGCGTGTCGGCCGTCAGCACCGTGGGCGCCACCACCTGCGCGTCGCTGAGAGCCTCCAGAGTCTCGTCCCTTAAGACGAGAGCATAAATAAATTAGCTGAAATCTGAAGACGAAACAGGAGCCTGCCCAAAATGAATACAAGAGGCAGAAGAGGTGTTCATTAAAATATACTTATGGCCAATTGAACAAGCAAACTCCAGTGGATCGCACAGGCAATTTTACTTAATGAAATGTAATACAACTATAAAGTATTTCCCTCCTCTTGCGAAATTTCATGGTTAAAAAAGTAGTAAATTTCTTGACATACTGACAATAAAATTATAAGGGCTATATTTTTTCTGTGGTGCAAAGTCCTATATAATTCCGTTAAGGTGCACTGCGTGATTTTATATTATGCAACTTTAACATTTAACAAAATACCTTATGTTAATCGGATGCTGCACAGGTCTTTCCCAATCAGTGTACTCGTTAATGATCGTAGCCAGAATCTCAGACAAGTGATAGCTGTATGTGTTCCTGACGAAGGACTTGAGGATCTTCGATCTTCTGTCTGCTTCTATTCCGTACTGGACGTCGTCTCCGCTGAACGCAAAGTACGCTTCTGCTTTGGTTACGCCCATCATCAGGTCGTACCTGGTAGAAATAAACATGAGGTTATTAAAGTAACATGACAATTGGTTGTTTTTGCTTACATATATTATACAGAAGTCGACTTTTCTCTTTTATCGAAAGAAAACACTTAAATGTACCTTACCTAAAATTGATTACCTACAGCTAATCAACAGGAATGCCCAGAATGTATTTTATTTGCTATAATCAGCCTAGGTGAATAACTATAAGACAAAAGAGTTGGCTGGAAAAATAACGGAATAAATTCGATGTAATGATACGGTGAGTTTCGTGAGTTTGGTTAAGTCATCCATATCTAAGGGTGTAAAAATTGACGTATGTCTACAGCACAGTAAGCTGCCATTATCTGTAATAGACCCGGAAAGTGGGAGGTACCTTTCGCTCAAACGATATCGTTATATCATTAGTTTCCGATGGCAATGTGAAGGGGAAGAGGGTCGTGAAGGGGAAGTTAATACTTCTATGAATTGGCTTAGCAAGTATGCGGATGTCTATAGGAGTAACTAGTTATCAAAAGGCCTCGACTGCTAGTTTGTGTTCTTAGGGCATTTAGGCATTACCTTATTATTACATTTATAGTAAAGGGGCAAACGAGTAGGCGGAGCCAATGAGACTGATGCCCGTCAATATTTGCATAGATTTTATATCGATGATTTGCCCTTCTTCCATCTTCCACCTCCACGGACCACCGGCTACTTACACACCACATAAAGACTTGATCGTTCCGGGCTCTCTCTTCTCTCTCTCTCGTTACAGTTTTGGTCTCTTGGAGGAATTATACTACTCCAAGACTGGACTAACTTTTATGTAATTTCTCTAAGATAATATGACGTAACTTAACTTCATCTCACATAAATAGTTACCTTATTCTATTTCATATTTAATTACTACGTACGTAATATTACAGTGTGTAGTCCGGTCAGATATTACACATAATTTACCTTTTCTATTCAACCATTTCATTAATTCCAATGGCCCTTATTGTCAAAACGGAACAATAATATCTGATCCGTGTACGACGGCTAAGGAATAATATATACCCTTGGCGACAATACTCAGGCCACATCTTGTATTCAGGCCGGTGGTTTTGCGGTTCACTGTGCAACCTCTATTTCCATGATAATCACCTTGTCTGGTTTGCTACTTGGCTCGCTGCTAAAGGCTCAATTGATTGTGGCTAATACGTGGATACAAATTCCCTGATTTGTATCCACATTATTTGTTGAATAATGTAACTGGTTCTTATAAATGGCTTTTGTTGTATTGCAACTGACACGACGGATTTCGTGTTTATATAATAACTGCGTCTTCACTCGCATGGTATAAAGAAAATTAAAAAAATATATTTTATTATTATATAGATTTAACTTCTAATCATCTTTTCAAAATAAGACTATAACCTTTTTTATGTGCGTCTATACTCCCATATAACCATTATAATATTGTAACATAAAGCTACAATTCCGCGACGGGCGACAGTCGCAGGCGACAAATACGCGCCGCCGGGCGGCAGCCGCGACGTGTCGCTTGCGGTCGCGGCACGTAGCAGCAGGCACCAGTAAGGGTGCGGCCTGGACGGCAGCGTCAAAAGCGTCTTAAGCGTTTAAAGCAGGCCGTGCGGGCGGCACGATGTTCACGACGCGCTTGACGCTGCCGCCCAGTCTGCAGGATTAAAGGTACTCTATGGACTGTACGTGCAGTCGCGACATGCGGACGCACTTGGAATAATAGCAACCACAACTGACCTGTGTCGCCTGTGGTTGCGGTCTGCAGCCCGTCTCGGACTTGTAGCTTAAGGGTCAACTCTCACCGAAAGAGAGGCGAAGCGCAGCGATGCGAAGCGACCCGCCCGGTAGGGAAGGCACGCGGTTTCCCGCAACTGCTCGGGAAGTCGCTGGAATGCTCCAGAAGTCGCGAGAATTTGATAATAAGTACTATAGTAATGAAAATAAAGTTGAAATTCATATGACACATAAACTGCGCTTCACTTCGCTGCCCTTCGCCGCTCTTTTGGTGTGATTTGACCCTAAATCGACGTAAGCTAACATAGTATAGTTTACTTGGTGAGCTGTTCCACGGCGCTCTTGCGCATGTAGACGGCGTTGATCACGTTGAAGGCTGTGGGCGCCTTCCCCAGCGTCACCTCCGCGCCCTGCCACTCGAACCCGGCCTCCGAGCCGGCGGACATGTCCCCTGTATCTGAAAATAACTTTACTATAGAGACTGCGTCAATATTTTTATTATAAGCGCAACGTTGTAGGAAGAGGTAGGTAGTCGAATTGGGCCAGCACGCCCGGGGAGGTACATCTCGCTTACATGATACCGGTGCAAAGTGACAGCTGTGTTGTTGCGGGAGGAGGACAACGCTTATGTATAAAGTCTTTGCGGATGTCTATGGGCGTCGGTAGTCATGAAAATGGCTCCGTCTGCCTCCTAATGCTATAAAAAAACTCGTGCAGTCGGTATTCTTTAGTGACAGTTACTGGCTATAAACATCGGCATGGTTGCATTTCAGGTACCTAAGTTAAACTCCAACAGACAGCCGAGGCTGGATCAAACTCTCATCAATCGTACGAAACTGGTAACCATAGCCCCCACCTCTGTGTCATATGGATACATAACAGCAGTTATAATACTTGTTAACCGTTGTAAGCGACCACATAGTCTAGAGCAGCGGTCGGCCACCTTTGGGCAGTCAAGGGTCACAAGGCGGCAAAATAAACTAAAGAAGGCCACGCTTGTGGTGTTAACCCTAGAAGCCCAATATATCTAAGTATAATAATGTTGATATTTATTACTAATTTCACGGGCCGCAAGTGGCCCCGACGTCGGCAGGACCCAAGCGGCGTGGGCCGCGGGTTGCCCACCCCTGGTCTAGAGTGTCGGCAGTGACCAATAATAATATTATACTCAATAATGAATTTTAATAACTGAATAATTAAATGATTAATAATTATATTAATTCTATGTGAATAAATATAATTATTATGCCTTTGTGTGCATCCATACTGTAACATGTACTGTATTGCTTTTACTATTTATAATGTGCGCAATAAAGAATATTTTCATTTTCATTTCATTTCATTTCATATTTTCATTATTAAATATTAAATACCAGTTACTAAGAATAATTGATGGAACAAACTAGTGTAACAGAATAAAAAATCTAAAGGAGGAGAGAGATGAGAAAAGTTCGAGAGACAATTTAATAACGAAGCGCGGACACGAACTACTTGTGGTCCGGGAAACTGTGGCAGTTTGGGGACCGAAACTATTTGATATGTTGGAAATAAGAAATTTGGGAGTTCTGATAACTTTTATTTTATGGATCAATTTGTTTATCGTTTAGAGAGGCTATTTTCACGGCAGGACTTCTGCTAATAAAAAAGAAATTACAATACTAATACGACAAGTACAGTAGTAGTAGCACGACACCAATAACTCAGTTTATTCTACGAAATTAAAAGTACGAAAGAAGCGTATTATATATTCGTTTGCTTATTTATGTACTTTATGTATTTACAATAGTAAATATAGTTTGACAATAAATACAGTATATATAGTTCATGGTAAGTTAAAGCCGATTAATTACTTTAGGCGCCATGGCTTAACAGAAAACAGCCATCACATCGTATTATATTACACAAATATTCTTCTACTTCATTCATTGAAACGACTAAGCCACACATTTTAAACGCAATGAACATAAATCCGTATCTTTAGTTACAACAGCGACAAGAATAACTAAACATTACTGTAACATGAAAGTTTTTGTTGCAGATCCAGGAAACCAAAATGGAATGGAACAAGTCCGAGACAAGCGGTGCAAAGAGACAAACAATAGCAGTTGTTGAGTTCGCAAGCGGCGCAGATGGACGGAGCGTGACTAGATCCTAGCCCCAGATATAATTCTCTTAGATTTCCTTTATATCTCAAACTTCAGCCACAGCGTTGCGCAAAATTATTTTTAACTTGCAGATATTCCGCCTGAATTAGGTTAGATATTCTAGAGTTTTTAAAGTAAAATTTCATGAAAGTAGTTCAGAATTTCTCAAAGTGTGGTTCGCGAACCAATGGAGAAATGATATACCTACCATATACGTTATTGTTACATATTGGGTCATAGAGCGTAAGTATCTACTTAATTATTTCAATTATTTAATTTTTCAAAAAATCTATATACCTATCTCGCTTTTGTTATTCTTTTTAAAGAAAATAGGATTTCTTCTAATGCACTCCATCCCCTTCTGTCTTCTCATCCATGTTCTTACTGCTTCTTTACATATTTGTTCTTTTCGATGTTAGCAACGGCTTATTATAAAAATATTGTGTCTATTCATATATTTTGACGTCGTGATCTTGAAAGTCGCCACGTCTATGTTCGTGGAACAATACGATTCAAGTTTGATAAAACCTTACAGTATATGGAGTTGATGAAATTAAAGTACCACTACGATGACGAAATAGTAATATAATATTATTATAATAATCTCGGTTACTTTTCTGAATTTTCACTTCTATCGAGAGCGAATCATCATACACTTTTTATAATAAATATTGTATAAGTCTAACAATAAAATATTAAAATTTATATTGAAGTTATCTATGAGTTATCTATCTACATGAGGCAAAAATTTTAGGAACACGAGTGAGTCTGAAATTTGGTACACGCAGAACGCTAATATTTTATAATAATAATGATTGTAAAAAACTTTAATTAATAAATGCTAACACACACTACCAGGCATAAGACACATTGATATTTAAGATAAGAAGAAGATAATTATTGACGAAGTTCTATGTGTCTTTAGTGTGTAAAGTGTTGGAAATACTACATAAATTGTTTACCTTAGTTACGATGACATAGCAACATCTCCTATGATGATATTTAGTTTTTTAATTACAAAAAAGTTTCGCTTAGATCGAATATCGATCTTCGCGGGAACGCTAGTTAAAATAAATAGAGGAAATTTAATTAGTCATAAAGTAAGCATCTTATTATCCTTCAAGACCAGAAATACATATTACAATATACGCCGGTACAAACTACAAAACTATCCTACCAATAACAACACCATCCACACTCGGGCCAAACGCGTAAGCGAAATCTGGCGCCTGGACAGGAGCAGAGAGCAGCACCCCTAGCGGCCGCTCCCGCAAACATCGCAGCAGCGCGGGCGGGGAGAGATCTGAAATAAAAAAAATAATGAGAAGTTCAAATTAATTTGAACTTGTTCAAGACTTTCGCATATTCATGAGCGGAGTTTTAATTATTCAATTATTTACCGAGGTATAAATATCAAAACAAAATTTGAAAGGTTTCATATAAACTTTGTTCATACTCATAATACCGCATTCTAGCCCTAACGGCTCAGTTCGGAGATAATCGAGTTGAAGTCTGGAAACTGGTATTTCAATTTTCGATTCTGGATAGTTTACGATAAATGTTAAATAGAATCCCCGACAAATATTTAACTTTATCGCAGCTAGTATTATGGGGCAAAAATATCTTAGAAAGTAGAAGTAAAGTTGCAAAATTTTGCTAGTAGTCCAACTACGCAAAAGTCAGTCATTCCATGACCACAACGGGGGACTGCCCTGGGAATCCGTGACATATTACAATAAGGATTACTTTATACCGGTATCCATAGTATTTACTAAACTTATAACGATTGACCTGTTCAGAATTGTACCTATATCTTATTAGCATAACACCATAAATGGTATGAACCATGAATCATACCACGAAATCGATTAGTTAAGAATGACCTACCTGGCGAGCAGTTCGCGTGCGTGGCCACAATCGCCGCATATTTGTTAGGATCAGCCACAAGCGACCACGGACTCAGACCCGAGCCAGACATCATGATTGCTCGATGAAACAGTAGACCTGCAACAAAGACATACATTTATGAACTTGTTTCATTTTATTATATTGCTTTATGTTAATTTTGACTTTCACAAAAATCTCTAATTTCTTAAGTAAGTAGGTAGATATTATTTAATTGTCCTTTTTTGTGGTGTAGAGGGGTAAACGAGCAGTGGAAGTCATTTTCATGACTACCGACACGCGACGCCCATAGACATCCGCATAGAGGCTATACAGATGCGTTGCCCTCCTTTCTCCTCCCACCTCCATGGGCCACCGGCTACTTACACAACGCACGAAACGCGACAGCCCAGCTGTCTCTTTACGCAGGTCTCGTGTAAGCTAGACCTCCCCGGTTGTGCCGGCCCAATTCGGTTACATGCATGCATTTAGTTTGGCACTACCTCTTACGAAAACATATTCTAATATTAAGGTCTTGATATTACATTGAGTAGTATACTCTAAGTATTAGCAGTATCCTGTGACCTCTAGTTACCACTTTTAAACAAAACAAGAAGGAATTTTAAAGATAACTTAAAGTGCAAAGTTTAAAAGAAATATGAGAAGCTATTGGTACTTTTTCACTCGGTTAACTTATAATAAAAGTTTGCTCGTGTGCGGTGTTCGATATGTTTTTGGTTTTTTATTTCGGTGAGTTCTTGTTGAAAAATAACGTATTTGTATATATAATATGATACATGATTGTGAAACGACATTTAATAGAACTACTAGATTTTTCTGTTTTACCAACCCAACCATCTTAGATGCTAGTTTATCGTTTTAACACTAGATGTCGCGACAATTTAAGGTTCCTCCTTAATCCTACGATAATAAATAATATAATAAGACCTACCTACTTAATTTATTATTCATCCGCGTAAATTTCGATCCCGTGCAAAATAGAAAATCATCTCATGGCATCTCATAGGAACATTTTTTCGGCATAAAAACTTCTATGTGAAAATCGGTTCAGCAGTTTTTGCGTGAAGGAGGACATTTATAATATTAATAGGTTTATATAATACTCAAGTGCATTGACGGTGGTGATTATGAATATTTTTAGGATTTCGTACATGTTTCAAAAGAATAGACCAAACACATGTAACATATTGTCCATCAGTTTGTCCGTCTTTCAACGCGTCTGTCAAGATATTCTAAAGAACATCTCACTATTTGGCAACATATGAGATAGTAAATATTCATGTACCTAAAAGTAAAAATAAAATAAAAAATTTATGGTTTTACGTTATACGGTCCACAAAAAAAAAAATTTTTTTTTGATGTTCAAAATAACTAGTAAATTTAAACTTTTTTATTAAACCAAATAAATAAATCGAAAGTAATTAATTTTAATATAAATAACTTTGGAAAATATTTGAAGTAGTTATAGTTCACGCCTATTTCTTGGCAATAAATCGATAGACGTCCCCTATCTCGCATCGATTGCCCTTGTAGCTGTTATGCAGAGATTAACTGTGTTAGTCCCTTTCCAGACATGTGCCCTTCAAAAGTACCCCCGTACTAAAACCGGGATAAACCGACCGCGTCTGTACTACACAATTGACATTGATTGAGGTTCCCTTACGTATTCAGAGCAAGAGTTAAACAGAATTACCTGCCTCATCATCAATATAGTCGTGGACACTTGACGACAATAAAATATTAACAGAGAATAATTGTATTTAACAAAAAAGTGTGTGCTTTAGACCACACAACTGAAGTTAAACTTAATTATTGATTTAATACACAAATTCATTACCGTAGTTACAATGACATGCATGCCATATGATATTTATTTTTTTAATACAAACAAGTTTCACTTAAATCGAATTATGAATTTGAGTGACAACTTCCAGTGGCCTCGCCCGATGTGTGATTTTTGTAACGCTCTCGCCAGCTTAGGCGGATCACACACGGCACGCGGTTGGCGGTGAGGCGGATCTCAAGTTACATTGGGCTCTATGAAATCCGTTGA